>CM037855.1:160194407-160211278 GCA_021234595.1 Delia radicum | reverse complement strand
CGGCGTTTTGAAAGTTTACATCTGGATTTAATTTTAGGGGAGGTAAAGTTTCCCCCAAATGCCAATTTTTGTATTGTCATTTAACTATAAGTCCCTGAATACACCAAAATCTTTTTTTTTTTTTTATTATTAATTCTTTATTTACAATCTATCCGGAGATAATAAAGTATGATTAGTTTCTAAATACAAGATCTAATATATGAAAACGTTTTAATCTTCTTGTTTCATTGGTGCTGTCTAATAACGATATTGCCACTGGATTAGTATGACTGCTAAGCCTTTTCAGATACCTAATGCTGGAAATTCTCATTTCCTCTTGAATTGTTGGTATTGATAGATCTCTTCTAATGGCCTTGTTCGTTACAAACCATGGTGCATTAGTAATCAGCCTGAGTCCTTTGGATTGATATTTTTCAAGTATATCAATATTGATCTACTAGCAGTACCCCACAGTTGTAACCATAAGTCCACACTGGTTTAAGTATGATTTTGTAAATTCTTAACTTGTTGTTTAAATCTAGTTGAGAATTTGGGCCTATAAGCCAATAAAGTCTTTTTGTCTTAATTTTTAGTTGATCAAATTTACTCTTAATGTGATGTTTCCAAGTAAGACGCCTATCAAGAACAATACCTAGATATTTCACCTTTTCACTTTTTGGAATTGTATCACCATTTATGGAAACTGGAGGACAATCTGTCTTTAATATTCCATTTATTTAACCATTGATCTGGCTTCATCTGGAGAATCACTTGTCGCAATAATTGCTGGTGTCCATCAGCGTATGTGGCTACCATAACATTTTCAAGTGTTGGCATATCTGCGTGTAAACATATATAAAATAGGACCTAACACACTGCCCTGTGGTATGCCAGCATTTATTTCAAATCTGAATACACTCAAATCACAAAACAAATTATGTGCACAATATATGCACCGCAAATTGACACGTTTTCAGTACAATAAGAAATATAGCACTTTATTATTGTTTTGATTGTTTTTGTTTTTGTTGTAATTTAACGGATCTAATCAGCCAAAGAACAGCTGGCAATCTATCAAAATTTATAGGTCGGACCTTTGGAAAAAAATTTGACTTTGTTGAACAGTATAATTGAATTGATATCAGAATATATATATTTTGTTTACCCACTCAAAAAATTTGTTGACTGGGTTATTTTTTAATTTAAAATTTATGAACTTGCACTAGAACATGTAGTAAACCAATTATGTTAACTCCCCTCTTTTCATAAAAATTGTTCATTTTTTATTATCCAGAATATTCTTCATTTTTTTTGATTTAACAAACAACAAGTACAGTGATTGTTGACTGACTACTACTACAAAGTCAAAGTGCGTGTCTCGTTTACAGCGCTTTCATGGAATATAAAATAGTTTGTTTTTTTTCTCATTTGTTACAAATGTAACAAGTTGTACGGAGTTTTTCTTTGGTTTGAACATAGACCGTTGTCAGTTTCAATTTAAGTTTTAGTGTTCGAAATATTGTTTGATTTTTCATCCTTTGTGTGGAAAATTTTACTTGGTTAATAAAATGAAGTCTGCTACAATATTGAGGATTTGTTTTGTATATTTCTATCTTTATTTCTTTCCTTGTAACTGTCCTATCTATCCTGGTTGTAATAGGACAGAACAATTTGGCGTGTCTGTTAGGTTTTCAGTCTTTCCATCAATCTTTGTTCATTTGGTCTGGCTATCGTTTTAACAAGACTACTCAATGTTGTTCTTCCATCGTCTTTAAGATTTTTTTTTTTTAACTTTCTTGTTAAAGATGCACTTTTTTATAAAAAAAAATTAGAAAATGAAATTGTTTTTGATTAAAAATCAATTTTATTTTATATTATTTTTCAAAATATTAAAGTTGTTGTTTTTGTAGTTCTTTCGTTTTGAAAATGTTAATTTTTTGTCAGGATATTTAATTTTTTTTGTCGAAATTTCCTTGTAAATTCAAGTCAAGAGTCTTGTTTATGTCTTATGAAGTGTTGTTGTTTTCCGTTCATTGTTTTTTTTTTTTATGTATTTTTATTTTTGTTTTGTTGTCTGTTGTTGTGTTCCCTGTTCAGACAGCTCGTTATTATTTTTGTTCTCGCTCAACAATTCAAGTGTTGTATACTTTTATTTTTTTTTTGCTGTATCTCTTGCAAACCCTTAGTATATTTCTATCAACACCAGACAGTCAAGAGAATACTTATTTCCCTTAAACTGGGGGAAACCAAATTTAATGATTGCAAAAAAATTATGAGGAGGATTACAGAACAAAAACGTAAAAAAACATTTAAAATTAAAATCATTTCTTTAAAAATTTAAGAATATATTTAAAGAAAACAATTTGGTAGACATTTTTTATTAAATTTGAGTGAAAATATGTCACCTCATTGAAAAAAAAATGCCATTTTCCTAATTGATCATCTTCGATTCCTATCGTACTCAACAAAAATTTGACAAAATATAAATTTCAGGAAATAAAGTGCCTTTAAAATTGCAAAAAAAAAAACGTTAAAACCTCATTAAAATATTGTACAAAATTTACATTAACTCAGGGTTGGCATCCAATACCTTTTCATATCGGCTACCACATATAAATCAAGGCCGAAATGAAAAATTTCAAAGACGTGTTTTCTGGCACAACCGATTTTATTTCGCTATTTACCGGTTTGATTTGAAATATATTGAACTGTCGTTAAAAATAATCCTAAACTAACGTAACGTCGAGTTCCGGTTTGATTTTGAAATAAAGGGTCCGCCATCTAACGATTTCTTTTGGCAACTAGTGCTTATTTCGTGAATGGTAACACTTAGCTCATGTCTGATTTGACAGATAATTAGTTTTAATTATCCTTCCGCTGAACGAATATGGTTGTGTATACGCTTGAACAACGCTGGGAAATATTGCGACATTACTTTGAAAATCATGGTAATGTTGCAGAATGTGTGCGAAAAATAGCCATTTTTCTTCGAAAATGATCAAGGAGTGGCCGTTACAAGTCAATGGCGATCGTTATCGGGCCATGTTGAACGAATTTTTGTTCACAAAGATTGAAGAGGAGGATATTGGCAACATTTGGTTTCAACAGGACGGAACAGGAAGCCATTGGTGAAATACAGCTGCACACAATCGATAATGTGCTTAAAAAGTGTACCGATCGTGTAGGCTACTGCATGGCCAGCCGAGGCAGCCATTTGAATGAAATTATTTTCCATTATTAACCGGAAGGATTGTACTTTCCAAAATAAAAAAAAAGAAATATGAGAAAATATTCAGTAGTTTTTTTTTATAGCATTTTCAAAAAAAAAAAAGTTATTTGGCAGACCCAGTATTTAATATAAAGGGTGTTTTTATACAGGTATATAACTTTAAGTTGGCAACATTTTTCAACTGGGCGTCCATTTCGTCAGCTGTCTAATGACTACATCCACCACGCACCACGTTTACTCTAAATGATATATAAATCCACAGAGACAATCGTACAGTGCGTACAGAAGAAGTCATTGCTGCTGTAGAGCGTAGCGTTGAGGAAGACATCAATCAGTCCTATCTGTCAATGGTGACCGGCTATAGAGCCATGATTACTGACTTTTCGTTCATCAATTGAACAACCATGAATGTGCAGGAGCTGTGGTTTCAACAAGACGGCTCAACATGTCACACAGCTCGTGCCACAATTGATTTATTGAAGGAAACGTTTGGTAACCGCATAGTTTCATGATTCGGACCCGTGAATTGGCCTCCAAGATCGTGCTATTTAACGCCGCTGGACTATTTTGTGTGGGGATATGTAAAGTCGCTAGTCAACGCCGATAAGCCCGAAACGATTGATCACCTGGAGGACAACATTCGCCACGTTATTGCCAATATACGGGTACAAATGTTGGAAAAAGTCATCGAAAATTGGACCTCCAGATTAGACTACTTTCGAGCAAGCCGGTCATATGCCAGAAGTCATATTTAAATTTTAATACCAGAGATTATCTTTAGAATAAAGTAAATTTCATGTCAATTTAAAAAAATTCATCTTTGTTTTTTAATTCCATTTCAAAGTTCTATACCTCTTCAAAAAACACCCTTTACTTTGTTTCCTAAGCAACTTGTTACTTAAACATAATTCTTTAACTTCAAATTGTTTTGTTTTCTTATTAATTATTATATAATCAAATTTATTACCATTTTTGTAACAAAAGTAATAAATGTAATTGCATTAATGTCAAGTTAATTTAATTTTATGTTTTGTGCTGATAACAACAAGTTTCTTAAAAAAAAAAACAAATAAAATTAATTAATAAAGTTTGTTGCACACAAACTTTCGAAAATTAATTTATTTTTGTGTGTTTGAGTATGTTTTTGCTAAAAGTGTCACATAACGATTTCTAAACATGATAAGAAACTATATATTTGCAAATAATATTATTTTCTAAAGCTATTTAAAACAACCATTAACAACAAAAAAAAAAAAAACACAGAAAAAACTATTACAACTATGAACATATATAATACTATACTAAATAAATATTTACACAAAAAAAAAAAATTTTGTTTTTTTACACAAAAAAACTGTAAATGCATGTTATAGCAACTATACACAAGCGCCAGTCTCTGACAGTTTGTGGTATGTGACAATATTAACATAACGGGGAGAACAGTGGGTTAAAAGGGAGAAAAAACATTTTAAAATAAAGAATTTTTTTGAGACAATCATCCTGATTGTCTAAGGCGTTGTCGTGTCGATTATTGGGCGTTTTTACAAAACGGTATTGTGTGTGTCGAAAACGACTAAATTGTAACACTGTCGGTAAATCTATTACAATTTCCGTATTGCGTATGTCATATTTATTCTAAAATTTTTTGAAAATTGTAAAAATTTTTAATCACGACAACATTTGAATATGGCAAATAAAGTTTTTTGATAAAAATATTCCTTAATTTCATTCTTTTCACTTTCATTCATTAGAAAAGAAATCCATCTTGGACAAAGCTCATTGTACATAACATCAATGCACTGTTTTTTGTTGACATCATTTTAAATATTTTTTACCAACTCTGTAATATTTATGCTATTACAATATTGTCGTTGTCGTTTTTTTTACACGGTACCACAAAAATTTAAAAACGACAACGACAACGCCAGCTGTCGGATTACGACAACGCCTTGGACAATCAGGTGAATATAAATATATTTACAAAAATATGCAATCTTGGATTTATATATATTAGATTCAAGACAACATCGTACAAAGATATTCAATATGCCCCTACACTCCTAGAAATAAACCTGTAAAAATAGCACAAAACCTACTAAAAACTAGTTAAAAATGAGCTTGCTGAAAAAAAACTCTTGAAATGAGCAGATTTTTTTTTCACTAAATACTGCCATTTAAATATTTCTTAACCGATTTGTGCAAAAAAGATGTAAAAATGAATTGCAAAAAATAGCTTTCAAAAATCTTTTTGTTCATTTCAATATATAGAAAATTCGGATATAAAATAATTGTGGAAAATTTTATGATGAAATAAGTTTTGATTTCTGTATACTGAAGAAGAACAAAGTCATACCAAATATAGTTGTACAAAAATATATAAAAAACTATATAAATAAGTATTTTTTTAAAAAAATACCTTTGTTAGTGTAATTTAACATATTTTTATTATTACAAAAATAATAATCGAATGTTTTTATAAGGCAAAAATTACCTCTTTCAGTCAGAATTTTAGCCCCAAATTCCCCCCAAAACAAATTTGTAACCCCGAGATCTTTAGCCAGATCGAAATACTAGTATGAACCTAGCTAATATATTTGATTTAGTTTATTTTTTTTTTTAAATATACGGAGGTTGAAAGCTCGTTATAAATTAAAAATAACATTAAAATAATCTCGATGTATATAAATGATTAACTTAAAAAAAAAAACAATTTTATAGACAATTGAAAATTACACTTTTTACCAATGTGCCTTTAAAGACATACCAAAGTTTACTACTACAAAAAATTGATTAAATTATAAGTACTAATAATTTTTCTACATGAATTATTAGACTGGACCATAGATGACATAGATCTCAAACTCTTTGACATTAGCTGTCAGTACACACAACTCATGAGAATGTGATGGGCATTGGTCGTATACCTATACAAAAAATATTTGAATTTAAATGAAAAAAATGTGATTGGTGTTAAATTAAGTAGAGTTGAAATCTATGTAATCTACACACAGAGAAATAAAGTGCCAAAATGAATTGAAAAGTGTATATTAATGGTAACAACTTATAAATGCTGTTAGTACAGCGATATTAACATAAGAATGTATTTAGTGTTGCAACTAAAATTCAGTTGAATTTGCCGAATTTTGTTGTGAAAAATAATTTTCAGATTTACCGAACCGAACTTGAGTCGCAGTAACCGCATTTCAGTTGGCAAACAGCTAAATTTTCTCTGAGTGTACGGATTGGACTGTTACTATTTGAAAGAAAAAACTCGTCATCATGAAAACTTACGAACCATTTTCAATTATTTTTTTTTTAAATTTTGAAAAAGTGTTAAAAACAGGTGACTTTTTAAAAATCTTAAAAATTAAAGAAATATTTTTTGAAAATTTTTTTATATTTTTCAGTAGAAAATAAATTTCCGGATTAGTTACATTTATTATTGTATGTTTCTATTTTTTTGCAATACTTTAAAGTTAACGTATCTTTAAGGACACATTGGAGAAAACATAAACTTAAAGTTTTTATATGAAAATATTAACGGAATAAGTTATGACTTAACTAATGGATTTTTTTTTTTTTTTCAAATATATTTTGAAAATTTTGCAAATAATGCTAAAAGAGTTAGTTTCTTAAAAATTGTAACAATTAATATTCATATTAATCATACATTGTGCGCCCCGGTAGGCTAGTTGGTAGCGTGCTGGCTTATCTGTGCGGTGGTCGTGGGTTCGATTCCCGAAGGCCATAGTAGCTAGTGCTCGGTTAGGGTAAGAGTATATAATTTGTAATTATATGATTATTTATTAATAAAAAAAAAAAAAAATATTAATCATACGAAGTATACAACTACTTGTGCTAACATAGAAGCAGTTCTGAAAGGCATTATTTAATTACCGACCACTTTTACAGAATGGCTTTAGGAAAGCACAACAGAATGCCTTCCATAATTGCTGTATTGTATGCAAGGCGATTAAGCGCTGTTATGCGATTAAGTTACTATTAAGCTAATATTAAGTTACGCTATATGCGATTAAGTTATTGCTTTCTAAATCCAGGTTATTTGTTGCTAATATTTCTTTAAAATGTAACTCTGATGATATTTGTTTCTTTTTAAATTAATTTTTTTTTTTGTTTGAGAATTTTGTATGTATTAAATTTTTAATGTTTTTTTTTAAACTTATTTATGCATTTCTAAATAAATGTTAACTGGAATTTTTAAAATTTATTTTTGATCAATGGTGATAATATTTAACCTCGAACTCATATATTAGTTCTCATTTAGTGGGAAACTAGGTTATATGAATGTTTGATGTTTTGCATGGGATTGTCACTTCTTTCAAAACGTGTTCTGATGATGATGCTAGAAAATTCTCGAAATAGATCTACGAGTATCAACACATTCCTGAAAGTGTTCAATTAATAAATTTGAAGCCAAAACTCTATAGATTATTTATTAGGACAATATCCTAATAAAGAAATATAGTGTATGGCCTCGAACTTGAATCAATATATATAATTTTTATTTTTACTAAAAAATATATCAAACATCCCAGTAAAATAGTAAAATCCAAATAACTGGTTGCAGAACAGCTTCACTGTATTGTGACAGGATCTAATTTCTGTTCTGCAACTGGTCCTTTTTATATGGAGTTTGTCCAATTTGCAACAGGTTCTTTACCTCCAAACTGGAACTGGTTGCTTTGGAACCGGTTCTAGAAACAGTTATAGAACTGGTTCTGGGACAGTGAAACCTTACCTTTTGACTCCCAGGAAACTGTTATAGAACCGGTTCTATGTAACCGGTGGTAAAGAAGCTGTTCTAGAACAGATTCCATGGTAATCTGTTCTAAAAAATTTTGCTGGGTTGTATTTAAAAGAAATTGTTTTGAAAAAAGAGTAGTTGTTTTTGACCAAAATTTGTTAAATTATTTTTTTATTTTTATATTGTCATTAAACTTCCTTTTACCACTGTTTCTGTTTTTATATGACCAACAAAAATTTACTCTAAACATTAAAATTGTTAAACAAAAACAAAAAAATCTACATATAGTTAAACGAATAACATGGCTTGCATGTTTAAGCTGTTTATTAAACATATTAAATGGTTATTGTAGGATACCAACAAACAAAAAAAAAACTATACTTTTATGAACAAAAGCGTGGGCACTAGTGTTATTTTAGATAAAAATTTAGTTCATTATACACTCAAAAAACGTGTTGATTTTGCTCTGGTAAAAGCAAATAATAAATACAGCTAACAAGTTAAATGTACATTTCTTATCATTAAGAATTTTGTTGCTGTTTTACCACAGATAAGCCTGTAAAATGCTTTACATATTACTTAAATAATAAAGACAACGATTTTTTTTTTATTAATATTTAAATATTTTTTGGCCATACAGTTACATACAAGTGGGCCGCTAACCTAGATCATAAATAAAGGAAGGCAGTCAGGCTGGCTGGCGCAACTTTCGAAAAAAAATTTATAGTTAAACTTTGTATATATAAAAAAGATGTGAATATTTTAGTGATAAATCACTTAATTAAGAGTAAAAAAGTTTAAAACATTTTTTAAAAATAGTATTGAATTAAATAATCAAAGTTTGCTTTAATGCAAAATTATTATTAAATTATAAGTTAATAGCAGTCTTTAACGTAATAAATCAGTATTCTTATTTTTAACATAATGATTTTATACATGAACGCTTACACTGCCGTATGTAGCTAATTTCATAGTAATTAAGAGGCTTGAAAGAGTTTATTGATCATCTTAAACCAGCAACTAAACAGCCTTAAAATTTCATTAAAATTCCTTGAATATTTCAAAAGTTAGATGATTTGTGTGTACCTAGAGCGTATGATTAATGTTAATTATTTATTTTTGAAAAAAGTCAATAAAAATAGCGACTAAGCAAAAAACTAGCTGTTGTTTTTGAAATATGGCGGGTTTTTATAATTACACTATATAACACATATTTCTTATGCAAAAATTTTCTTCCTTTCTAAATCTTTTAGTTTATGAAAATGAAATGAAAAATTATTCAAGTTCGAGGCCATACTCCATATTTCTTTATTAGGATATTGTCCTAACAAATAATCTATAGAGTTTTTTTGTTTTCAAATTTATTATTTGACCCTTCCAGGAATGTGTTTCTAGGTTCCCATCATCAGAACACGTTTTGAAAGCGGTAACAATTCCATGCCAAACATCAAACATTCATATACTAGTTTAATCACTACATGAGAACTAATATAGTATGTCTCATAATTATAAGGTCACGTTATTTTTTTGATTTTCGCATAAAATATTGCTCCGATCATTTTGAAGTCTTTGAAAGAGTAATTCATCTTGGCATGCACTCTTAACTGAAGTATAATGGAAAATGTAATAATGTTGTGGTGTAATGGTTAGCGCGTTGAACTTTTACACAGAAGGTCCCGGGTTCGATCCCCGGTGCCGGCAACATCAAAATAATATGTATGAGTTTTTTCTATCCCTCATACGTATCCCAATGTCAACCTTCGGTGTTCCCATAGCAATTAACATCACCGAAGTAAAATAACGAATCAGGGCTATGAACCAAAAAAAGCTTCAATAAGTTCGCCAACTCTCCATCAGGTGGCGAGCAACAACTGTTCTAAGACTTATCATCTCGCGCAATTACAGTGTTGCCATGTCTGAAGCCCTTCATCTTTCCCCACCTTTCATCTCTATACTATCCCTTTCCAAAGAAAGCAACACACTAAATATAGGAAGTATTTCCTGAGTGTTGCCTCTCTTTAAAAAAAAAAAAAAAAAAATTTGTTGTTGTTATGTTTTTGGAAATATACCGTTAATTAAAGTTTCATAATTATAATGTCATTTTAAGAAAACTATAACAATAATCAAAGTGTTTGGTGTCATTAGAATGGATTTGTTCTCTATTTTCAAATGCCGTGCGGATGTGGATTAACTGACATTAAAAAGTTCAAATTGTGGCGTACAAAGACTAGAAGTCTCTGTGTGGTCCAACATTTTTTAAATGATCAGGACAATTATGGCAAAATAAGGAGATCTGGCCGAAAAAATAAACTTTCGGAACGAGACATAAGGCACATTACGCATTTGGCGAGTAATTCCTCATACAGCCTTAGGACTATTCAGCAAAAGAGTGGAACAAATGTTTCAAAATCAACTATACATCGTGTTGTATCAAGTAATAAAAGCATTGTTTACTCCAAAATGAAACAAATTCCAAGACTATTGTCCCGGCATAAAACGACCAGACTCGAATTTGCGAGAAAAAATATGGATACCAATTGGGAACAGGTAAGCCATTTAATTTCTTTCTTTTAAAATGTAGTAATAAAAAAAAAAATTGTCTAAGGTTATATTTTCCGATGAAAAAAAAATGGAACTTGGATGGTCCAGATGGATATCGAGGATATTGGAGAGATTTAAGGAAGTCACCCCTTAATTTCTCTAGAAGAAATTTTGGCGGTGACTCTCTAATGGTCTGCGAAGCATTTTGTGCTGATGGATTGTTGGAGATTTAGTTCGTTTCATGTCGAATGAAAAGCACTGGCTATGTAACAACTTTGGAAATGAGTTTTAGTGCCTTTTCTAGCTCAAAACCCCACAAAAAAATTTATAATTCAGCAGGACAACGCCGCAATTCATAACAGTGCCCATACGAAAAACTGGTTTCTATCAGAAAATATAGATGTAATGAATTGGCCAGCATGTTCCCCAGACGTAAATCGTATGGAAAATGTATGGGGAATTTTATCTCGGCGTGTTTATGCCGAAACCCGCCAATTTAATGACATATCTTTTCTAAAAACGGCCATTTTAGAAGAATGGGAAAAAATTGATGAAAATATAATTAATAATTTAGTCAGTAGTATAAAAAATCGAATTTTTAGTTTAATTACCAATTTAGTTTAATTACATATTAGCCAAAATTATAATTAAATATTATTTATTTTTGTTTTTTAATAAATTGAAATTATAATTATGAAACACTAAATAATGGGTTACGTAAAAAAACTAAAACAACAACAGTAAAAAAGTATGTTAACGTAGCATGAACTAACAGTACCTGAAAAGGTAAGTAATTCTTCAAAAGAAACCAAATCGATCAGAGCAATATTTTAAGAGAAAATCAAAAAAATTAAGTGACCTTATAATTATGAGACATACTATATATGAGCTTGAAGTTAAAGATTATAACCATTGATCAAAAAATAAATTGAAAACTTGTTTGTTATGTGCAGGGTCCACCTCTGGTGGATATTTAATACACGTTTTTTGTTTTTTTTTCTCCTTTTTATTTTTTTTTTGTTTCGTTTATAAACAAAACAGGGCCAGTTAACTAGACTGTACTTTATCTTTTATACAAGTTTGATATAATTTTTATTAATTAAAGGTCGAAAAAAAACATAATTTTTATTCTTTAATAAAAATTATATCAAACTCATTTTAGTTTATTTTCAACGGCTTGCAATTACGTAATAATTTTAAATTAAAAATAAAAAAATATTAATTTTTTTAAATAAATATCGAAGAAAAGTTTTGCACCAAGGAGAAACAATAGTTGATTAAATATAAATTAAACTAGCCATTAAAAGTTGTTACATAGAATATTGCGGATTCGATCCCTAGCGACGGCAACTGTAATTTGAAAAAAATATGTATGGCTTTCCTTTCCCCCATACATATCACAGCGCCCTACTTCGGTGTCCCTATTGCACTTAACCCCAGCGAAGTCAAGTAATGAATCAGGGCTATGAAATAAAAAGCTTTAACGAAGATATCTAACTCTACATCAGATGGCGGCAACAACTTTCTAAGATAATATCTCAGGATAGTACAGTATTGCCACATTATCTTCCACTACCTCTCATTTCTCTTATATCCCCTCTCCAAACAAAGCAACACGTAAATTTACAGCAAGAATTTCTTGAGTGTAGCTTTTACATGAATTGAAAAATTTAAATGGAAATATTTGTGATTACAGTTAAACTCTGATTAACTTTTAGAAAAGTTGCTCGTCCCGAAATGTATAATTTAACTAGAATAATATTTACCTACTTTTGTATTCAATTTGGAAATATTCGTAATAAAAAATATGATGTTAATTCAAATGTGATATCATAATTTTGTTTTAACTAGCAAGGATAGTCCCCTGATGGGTTCTCTCTTATCTTAATGAAATTTTGATATGTATTAAAGAGAAAAAAACAAGGGAAATTAAATTTTTTTATCGGCACAATCTTACGTTTAAAGGGTAGGCTTTAAAGTAGGGTTAAAATGTGCGGACAAAGTTAATACATTTTTGTATGAAAACATGTCTGAAACAAATGAAATTTTTTAAACGAGGTTTTGCTCGAGAAAACAAAAATGTTGATACCAACTATGAGTGTGTTAGCAAAGAGCTTAGAAAACAAAGAGATTGTAATACTCTCACTTACTGAGAAAAAATATGTAAATTGTGCTGCAAATAAGAAAATAACTATTTTTTCACGACTTTAAATTGATATATTTACTTTTCTTTTAATGTTGCTGCTGATAGCTTTCGACATATTTTTATATGATTTAAGCATGCTGCTGATAGCTTTCGACATATTTTTATATGATTTAAGCAAACATTTTTTCAATTTATCTTTGGTTTTCCTTAAAAACTGCAGGTTTCCTGTTTGCCGGCACAAGGTGTTAATAGAGGGCGACAGCATTGCATAGCCATTGGGGTTAGGGTTGACATGTATTTAAACTAATTAAAATATAAGGCAAAAAGCTCTTCAGTAATAGTGGCATTCAAGCCGAACAACTACCAATGTCGAAAAAAAGCTCAGACACCACCTCGATTAAATTTAATAGGCATTAATAGGCATTAATATGCATATTTTCTTGCTTAATCCACCTATAATTCTTTAACAAAATGCCAGTTTTAATATATCTTAAACCCCATTTTTTTTGAATAACAAAAATACTTGAAGGCTATTTGATATATTTCGTGTATCAGGTAATGCGTCTCTAAAAACTGTTTCTTTGGTACCCCACTTATCGAAAATTTCTCTCAAACACATCAAAATAAGCCAAAAAGAACGAAAAATGGAATACTTTTTTACCCCTTTTTATAAGCCACAACGATTGGTTCGCCAAAAAATTATGTGTCCCTTGTTTTTTTTGCCTTATCACTTATCCAAATTTTATTAAGATCGGACAGATCCATGGGGAGACTCCCCTGGTCGGACATTTTCTGTGAAGAATTAATCTTTGTATTATTTATAATTTTTTTTAATAATTTTTGTAATATAAGCGAAATAAAGATTAACCATTTTTATAATACCCATAAGAGCAGTAGCGGATACAGCGTTCGATTTTGGAGGGATAATATTTGAACAGTTTTGTAAATTTTACAGAATTTTTTTTTGATTTTTTAAGGGGAACTCTCAGATAATATCCGAAAAATTATTATATGAAACAAAAAAAAAAAATATTTTTTCTTGTCTCATATTTTCGCAAAACCGTATCAACAGTACTCAAGAGTTCCAGGATACTAAAAAAAATATTCGAGAATATTTGACTTTAGATGATCTTAAATGTAAAAATTCAGAAATTTCCTAATTAAAATTCGTAAACAAACAATTTTTATAACGCTAACAACTAAACCTCAATTGAATTAACCGAAGTTTGTTGTGAAAACTAATGCTCAGTTTTACCAACCAACTGAAATTCTTAATAACCGAATTTGAGTCGTAGTAACCAAATTTCAGTTGGCAAATGGCGTTCTAAAGTTGCAGCAAAAAAAAAATTATAATATTTTCTTTTGTGACTTTTTTAAGATAAATTTGTACATTTATGGAATTTGGTGAAAAACAAAAATTGGATTTTAAGTTAAATTTATACAAATATAAATACACATTATATACTTATTTTTTAAATTTTCTAATAGTAATTTTATTTATTAATTTATCACTTTTCGTTCCAAAGTTACAGTCAAAAATGTGAACTAAGAATGTTTTTCCGAATAACTAGAAAAACGCCCAACAGGTTAAAAAAACTTTCTTTAATTTCTTTTTTGTCCATTATGCTGTGCTTTTATGTACTTATGATTATTCATCAAAAAAAAATTCTAATATTTTCATTCGTGGTCTTTTTGAGCTAAATTTGTATATTTATGGGACTTAGTGCAAAACAATAATTGGCGCTAGTGGGCGCTGTGGTGTAATGGTTAGCGCGTTGGACTATTACACAGATGGTCCCGGGTTCGATTCCCGGTGACGACAACATCAATTTAGAAAAATTATATGTATGAGTTTTCTATCACTTATATGTGTCGCTGTGCCCACCTTCGGTGTTCCCATAGCACTTAACCCCACCGAAGTAAAATAATGAATCAGGGCTATGAAACAAAAGCTTCAATAAATTCGCCAACTCTACATCAGGTGGCGAGCAACAACTGTTCTAAGACTTATCTACTCGCGCAATTACAGTGTTGCCATGTTTGAAGCCCTTCATCTTTTCACCACCTTTCATCTCTCCACTATCCCCTTTCCAAAGAAAGCAACACATTAATTAATAGGAAGAATTTCCTGAGTGTGCTTCTCTTTAAAAAAAAAAAAAAAAAAAAAAAAAAAAAAAAATATAACTACATATTATAAAGTTATTCATTACATTTTTTAGTAACACATTAAGTACTCTCTAATCTCCAATTTTATTTATTAATTTATAGATTTTCGTTCCAAAGTTACAGACAACATTGTCAACTAGTACTAAAAACTAAAAACAAAAAAGCTCCTAACAGGTTAAAAAAAAAAAATTACAATAAAAACAAATGCTGATAACTCATCAATAAAATATTTTTAAGTTTAAAACTACGCCTTCTCTTAAATAATCGCCATGCTTTGGGTATCACTGAAGAAGATCCAAGCTAACTAAGCTGTAGTTATTAAGTGTTTTTCTAAATTTTTTATGCATTAATTAATAATCATATAATTTCATATTATATACTATTACCCTAACCCAGCACTAGTTACTATGGACTTCGGCGCGTTGTAGCGAAAACAGACCAGTGCCTCTGGTGGGAATCGAACCCACTACCCCCACAATGATAAGCCAGCACGCTACCAACTAGCCAACCGGGGCGCACAGTGTTTTTTTAAAAGCGTATGTTTCAACATAAATAATTAAAATATTGTGTTTGTTGTGCATAACATATGCAGATAATAAATTAAACAATACAAATTAACCAAAAATGTTTTAACTTTTGTATATTTAGTTAGAATATTGTTCAACCTCAAGATAACTTTAAAATTTAATTAAAATTACTAAAAACATTAAAAATCATTAATCTCCATTCAAGTTTTTTTTTTTTTTGTTGTCTCAAAATGAAAAAATATTTTATATTTTAAATTTTTATTGCATATTTTAAGATTTTTCTTGCATATTATATGCGCCTAAAACACACTTTTTTAATGCATGATGTTCCTGTCCCTGGTAATAATGTACTAAAACATTCTTAAAAATAAATAATTTTTAATACAATTTCTACAAAAATTCTAAAGAATTTTTAAAACACATGTGCAAATATGTTGAAAAATTTTCATATTAAATCATTCCTCAAAGAGGAATAAAAAAGAATTTATGTACAACTCATAAAACATGATTTTTATTTCAAATTTCCTAAAAGAAAAAAATACCAATTTGAAAATTCATACTAGCACACAACCCATAATGTAGTATAGTAGGCCATATATCAAATTTGTGCTTATGGTATTATATACAGGGTCCGCCATCTAACGTTTTTTTTTTCAACTAGTGCTTATTTCGTGAATGGTAACACTTAGCTCATGTCTGATTTGACAAATAATTAGTTTTATCCTTCCGCTGAACGAATATGGTTGTGTATACGCTTGAACAACGCTGGGAAATATTGCGACATTACTTTGAAAATCATGGTAATGTTGCAGAATGTGTGCCGATACACCCAAAACGAGTCACTGTTTGGTGCGGATTTTGGTCCAGAGGCATAATTGGGGCCATATTTCTTCAAAAATGAGCAAGGAGTGGCCGTTGGCGATCGTTATCGGGCCATGTTGAACGAATTTTTGTTCACAAAAATTGAAGAGGAGGAAATACAGCTGCACACAATCGATAATGTGCTTAAAAATTGGACCGATCGTGTAGGCTACTGCATGGCCAGCCGAGGCAGCCATTTGAATGAAATTATTTTCCATTATTAACCGGAAGGATTGTACTTTCAAATAATAAAGAAATTTGAGAAAATATTCAGTAGTTTTTTTTTATAGCATTTTCAAAAAAAAAAAAAAAAAAAGTTATTTGGCGGACCCTTTATGAAAAACACAGGCCCAAAAAAAAATATAGAACTTGAAAGTAGAAGAAAACAATTTTGAAAAAAAAGGGAAAATATGCAAGAGTTTGGTATAAACTGAAAAAAGAACTACAATTTATTGTGTGAATAATTTTATAAATCGAGCAATATGAAAAATAATGTGCATAACAACACCTTCTTTTGGAGCATATAAAGAAATTTATATAACGTTCTTGAAACCCATAGATGCTAAGACAAATAAAATTTGAGATGAATCATAGGACAAAAAAATAAATATTTTCAATGAAATTCAATGAAACTTTTTTTTTTGATTTCAAACTCCA
>CM037855.1:160174423-160194307 GCA_021234595.1 Delia radicum | reverse complement strand
CGATCTGGCTAAAGATCTCATCAGAACCCGAAGTTTTGAAAAGCTAGAGAGTCCAGAATAGCAGAACTTTAACATAAAACCTAACAATCATCAATTTGGCTCCATTCTTGTCTTCTTAGTAATTAAGCACGTCTTTTCCTAACAAGCATCATACGTTACTAAACTTTGAAGACCAAAAATGTTCTATTTATATAAAAAAAAAATGTAGTTGTTACTCTGGCTCAAGTAATATTTTATAAAACGGAGAAAAAATGGATATATTGCACAACATCAAAATGAACAATGTTTAAAGCACTTCTATTTTAATGACCGCAGCTGTGTATATTAAAAATAACTTCATGTATGTATGTGTAGTTTATTCATGCTTTAGAATGTTTGTATATATATTTACAAATACATCTGAATCAGGTAAAGTTATACAAACACTGCCACGTTTGTTAGAAATTCAAACAACCCTCAATTTGTTATTTTTATTACTTTAGAAGGCTAGTTAGTTTTGTTTTTTTTTGTTAGTCCCTGCTTTATAAAATGCCTGTATATATTTTGGCAAACTTCAATTTTTTTTTCTTTCTCTTCCTGGTTTCCTTTTTATTTATACATATGGGTGTGGGTTGGGTATGTTAAAACAATCAAAGGTTCGGTTTTTGCTAAAGTTCCCTATAAGAGCAACAAGGAGCAAATAATATTGCATTAAGAATCTCATGAATCATTTACCTAGTTGGCTCTAATATTATTATTGTTATAGTTGTTGTTATTTTTCCATCTACCTTATTCTTATTTTTTTATGGGGAATATAATCATTATAAATGATATACTTGTTGAAATTATAACAAAATTCAATTCAAAATAATATGTTTAAGCCTAAAAATATATGTTGCCTTTAAGTGAGTTTTTTTTGTGTGAAGGAAGCCTAAATGTAGGCAATATTTTTTTGTATTATATATATAGTTTGACCAAGGCTTAGAGGATGAGTTTTAAAAGCAATACCAAATTGATCCGAAATATATTATTTTAATACATACAATTAGGCGTATTTTTTTGGCTGTAAGTAATGCATACCTTTAGGAGAATTTACTAAGTAGAAACAAGTTTAAGCCATTTTATTTATATATTAAAGTCTATTAAAAGGCTTTATTGTTGGATATTAAAAGTGGTATACTATTAGGGTTTTCTTAATCATATTTATATTTTGTTTGCTCTTTTTCTTCTTTTTAGAAAACACTGCATTTATCAAGACCATTTTCTTTCCAAATATTTTGTATTTTTTGTTTTAGATATTGTATCTATACTTGTTTAAATTTTTTGTTCTTTTCTTAAATTTATTACCGTTTAAGTGATTAGTATTCTTTTATGTATAATTGAGTCTACATTTAGGAAGACATTGTTTTACATAATACACTGCCTAGTTTTAGGCTCAAAAACTTAAACTTTCCTTTTATTTTAAATTTATGTAAATTTTTATCTTTGTTTTTTAATGTTGTGCACATTTCTCAAATTCTTATCTAAATCTAGTTGTCCTGTGCTTTGAATTTAATTCTTGGTTATTTATATATATTTTTGCTTTTATTTAAACTAAAGTATATATAAATATATATATTATTATTAAACCATTAGTATGCAATATTTTTTTTTTAATTTTTCCGTTCTTTTGTTGATTTTAACTAAAGAACTGCGTGTTTTCCGTTTTGTTTGAAAAGCGTGGTGGCTGTCATTGTGTTTAACGACACATTGGCATACGCGCGTAGTACCAAAAACAAACAACAAAATAAGTTCATAAAACTTATTAAATTAGCATATGAATCATTTAAGATAATTGCATACAAATTGGTCAACTTGAGTTAATTAAGCACAATTGAACCGAAAAATAACGAACACCACGGAAATTTAAAACATGTATACGAGTATATACACAAATACATACACAAAAGCCACTATAGAGAAAATATTTATAAATAGAGTGGCATATTTTAACAGAGGTCGAAGGACCATTACAATTTATAACAAAATTCTCTAACGTTCTACCTCAAGTCCGCCATATAATATGATATTGTCATATTACATTTTAGTTACGTGTTTTCAAAAGGTTTGATCATTTTCTTTATAGATAATACAATTGCCTCATTGGCATCACCCAAATCTTCAGTTGTCAGCAAAAGAAAACGATAATTGGCGTAACTCAAACCCACACATTACATGCAACAGACAAAATCAACTTAAGTAGAATTTGTCTGCCTTAGTGTATAAACTGGCTGATTGGTAATCCTAATTACAAAATCAGAACTATTTGAAAAGCAACAATTTTTACATATCAATATACTTTGTTTATCATTATATGTAGTATGTGTGTTTATTGTATTACAATTTCCAAAAAAAAACAACATATATCACAACAAACAATGTTGTGTGAGAAGAGCAGTTTTATGCTAATTGTTCAAAAAATTTAATTTTTGTATTAAAAATACAAAAATAGTTTTTTTGGACTTTCTATATTTTCATATATTTACTTAAAATATTGTTTCTACCTCAAGTCCAAAATGTAATATGAAATTGTCATGATAGACTTTTTGAGAAGCTTGATTATTTTCTTGATAGACAATACAGTTGTTTCATTGGCATTACCCAAATCTTTAGTTGTCCGCAAAAGATAACGATAATTGTCTTAACTCATAACGAGACATTACAAACAATAGACAAAATCAACTTTAAGAGATAAAATCCAGGAACAAAAAAAAATTAAGTTTGAATACTATCGTTTTTTGTGGTCTTTTCAATAATTATCAATAAAACAGTTCAGAATATCGATCATTTATAATTTTATTAACATTTCCTCTAGAGTTTCTTAAAAATTTTGAAAATCATTAAAATAAAAAGATATTAGAAAATAATGTTAAAATCCGGAAAGATTGCTTAAAGAGATAAAAATCAATATATTTTAGTAGATAAAATCAATTAAAAAATAAGAAATTTAAAGAATAAAAAATCATTAAATGTCGATAAATATCGAAAACAATACAAATTAATTAGATTTTAAAAAGCGGCTTCTTTACGGGCTATTTTGGTAAATAATAGGTTTTTATTTGTTAATAAAAATCAATTTATATCATGTTTCTGTTCAACGTTCTTCTTTTGGAGCGTAAAGTTATAAATAATTCTTTGTTACATAGTCATTTAATATAATTTGTAAAATTTATTTGTAAATAAAAAACAGTACATCAAGAATTATAATTAAATAAATAATTAAATAAATATTTACAACAGAGTGCACAGAAAATATTAGGTTAATCTTAATATAGTATCACAGAACTTTAATAATGTGAATATTATCGATTTTTATCGATTTTTCAATATTTATCAACAAATCAGTCCATAATATCGAAAATTCGACAAATAAATGTAAAATCAATAGGCATCGTGTAAAATGTATATTAGCAATCGCGAACGATACGATAAAGATCGATTTCGTTGATAAAATCAATAAATATCGATATCACTAAGTAAAACCCTTAAATCGATTAATTCGACGACAAAATTGTTGTTTATGAATTTGTTTATTTTATCGTTTCTTATCGATGTTTTTCGTTTCTTACCGATATTTATAATTTCTTATTTATCGACTTAATCGATATTTATCAAACTAATTATTCGGTTTTATTGTTATTTCATAATTTCTATTACATTTTTTGCACAATTTTTGATCAACTTATCATTAATTTTGAAAAAATGAGAGAAAAATGAACAAAATTTAATTTTCATCAATAGAAACCAAAGAAATTCATAAATATCGTTAACTAAATAACTAAAATAAAGTATGTACTAATAAATATTGTAGACAAAAGCCGATAAAATAAACAACTTGAAAATCCATAAATATCGATATATTTCTATAAAACCGATAAATATTGATAAAAATCAATTTATACCGATGAAATTGTTTAATAGTTAAAAATCAGGTTGATAAAGACTTGATGTATCGTTGTTATCGATATTTATATATGAAATAAATACCGTTACAATATTCGGTACTCGGAATATTTTTGCTATTCAGCCGAATACCGAATAGTACCACTATTCGTCAAATTATTCGTTTAAAAGAAAATGGCTTAAAATTGCATTTATCTTAAAAATTGAGAAGTTTTTAATTTCAGTAAATAGTTTTCTTCATTATGTCAAACACTGCTGTTTATATTGGTTTCAGAAGATTTTCAACCGAGAAAAGTTTTAAGGTTATATTTAATATTGTCTACACACAGAAAAAAATTTAACTATTTGCCAACTGAAATTCGGTTACTGCCAATCAAATTCAGTTATTATGAATTTTAGACAGTTGGCACATCTTTATATTAGTTTTCACAACAAAGTTCGGTTAAATCAACAGAATTTTAGTTGCAACACCCAACATTTTCAGAAATCGAATGTTAATATGGTTGTGCTAACTGAATTTATAAGTTGTTACCCTTAATATACACTTTTTAATTCGGTTGGCACTTTATTTCTCTGTGTGTATATCTAAAGTATATTGTTATAGTATATACAATTTTAAAGCAAATTATTAAAAAAAACTATTTGGCAAACATTTGGTTTAAAACCGAATAATCGGTAAAGTGCGAATATTCAGTTCGTGACATCTCTAAAGTGAATCGACGTTATTGATAACATAAAGTTTCATTATTTCATTGAATTGAAAAAATGATTTTTTGGAAGAAGTTTTAGAAAAAATAATTCGGGTTAAAAAATGCTTTGGAAACAAATTCAAAAAAAAAAATATTTTGCAAAAAAAATTAAGGAAAATAATTTTGCGAAGACAAAAATTTGTAAAAAAAAATTATCGAACAATTTTATTTTTATTGAAAAAAACTGCTAAAAAATATTATTTCAATCGATATATATTTGGGCGTTGTTTGTAAATGGCAAATTGATATAGTTTTACAATGACCACATATTTAAATACTTCGGAATGTATAAAAATTTCGAACTGACTTTATTTTCATCCATAACAAGTTCAAACAAAAATAAATATACAAAAAAAAATTTTAAAAAAAAAGAAATTTAGCGAAATAAATTGACAAAAAATAGCGAAAAAAAAATTGAGAAAAGTATTTACCTTTTCAAAACATCAAATTTGGTAAGGCTTTGTATAAATATTGCTATGTTGCCATTACTTTTACTATGACGTCATAACATTATTTTCGAGGTTTCTTTACATTTTCACTCATAACTTTTGAAGCCTTCTATTGATTTTCCTAATTTTTAATAACAACTAGCTTATAATATCAGCAAACAATTCGTCCAAATAATAGCAGCCCCACTTCTAAATTAGTGGAGTATTTCGAGTTTCAACAGAAGGATGGATACCGACGGAATATCTAACTAATGCATTCTCTCCTGTACAACGGAATGGAAGGTGTAAAAAATTAAAAAAATTGTGACCGGTTTTTAAGATTTTTGGGATAGATTTTAGTGCAAAAATGTTTTTAATGTTTTATTTTGACCCAAGCTATTTTTATAGTAAATCGACTTGTGTTTTAAAAATTGACAATTATCTTCCTGATTGCCGTAGAAATCTCTGCTTAAATATAAATAAATGCCACCCTTGTGAAAACATTACCAAATAATACAGATACATTTGCAAACATTTTTAACCGCAATTATAAGAGCATAAATACAAGCAAATAATAAACATGGCTCATTTCCTTTTCTAGAAAATCCAATTTAAAATTGTTGTTTGTCTTTAATGGCTAAGAAAATTGTCTAACATAAATTTAAAACAAATTTGAAAAATAAGCATTAAGACAACAAAGCAGACTCATAAAAATGAATAAAAGTAAAGAAAATTAAAAATATCATAATATTAATTATAAAAATATATAAAAATTTTCGTCATATATTTTATTACGTACACAAAATTATAAGAAAATAAAAACTAGGACAATTCTTTAATTTTGTTAAGAGACATAAAGACGCCTGACTTTTATTACAGACACAAATATTTACTTGTATTATTTTATTTCCAACCTACCGCAGAATTTGAAATTTTGTTTTTTTTTACTACTTCACAATTTTTATAGCCATCTAGTTAATACAAAGTTACGCCTTTTGGTATTAGAAACGCGCGTCAATAAAAAATACATACAAAAGTCTTAACATGTTCTTGTTTCATAATCATCATTGCAATGCCAGACATGGTAGTCCACTTTATTTAGTGTTCCAAAAAGTTATGTTTGAACGTGCTTCAGTAATTACATGTTTTTAAGTAATGTTGAGTATATAAAAGTAATGAAATGTTAGAAGTAAATCTTTCATTTCACTCATTACACGTGCTATTAAAATTGTGAAATGAAAACGTTTAAATGAGTCACGTTTTTCGAGCAAAATGTTTAAGACTTTCAATGAAAGAATAAAGAAAAGATGGTCTAAATTAATTAATTTTTACGCAGTTCAAAGAAAAAGAGAACATCAAAAAATTTAATAAAGAAAAAGAAAATTTAAGTTGGTTAAGACTGATCATATCACACCCTACAGCGGGTTGTGACAAAAGGAAAGAATCTTATAGCATATTTTATTAAAAAAAATTTTACAATTACGCCACAAAAATATATTAAAAAACTTAAGGAGATCTCTTTACATCTTGTGCTCATAACTTTTAAACCGCTCGACAGATTTTGTTAACTCATTTTTGACACAGTGTTGCTTTTCCGGCCCAGTATCTTTGAACGGCTATATTTTTTTACTGGATAAAGATAAATAAGTGGTTTAAAAATCTTAAAATAATTCAATATCTTCAGTACAATCGCGGATAAAAAATATTGTGGAAAATTTTTATCCAAAATTACCAAATTATTATTTATGATTTTGACCTCTTTCATGGAAATTTTATCAAAAGATTATTTTAAAATATAAAAAAGGCGAATCTTTTTTTATCTTGATTGTTTGGTTCCCAAGTATCAAAATTTGGTTACTTTTCTGATCGTTCTATTCTAAGAGTCAAAAATTAATCCAATATACACTTATTTTTGAAATTTCAAAATTTTATTTTCAAAAACTACTCATTTTTTTGGACGAAAATATGAGCCTTCCAAAAAAGAATCATAAAAACACAAAAATTTTAAGAAAATTAATTATTAAAAAAACCTGGTTCAGAGTTGACTCGAAAATGTAAATGAATCTAATTATTTTGTAAAAGGTTCAAAAAAGGCTCCAAAAAATATTGCTTTTTGAGACTATTGAATTTTTTATAATATCTTTTCTGAGTAATTTTTGAACCAAAAAACGACTCTTTTTTATGAACCACTTTCATACAAAAATTTTAATAATAAATTTTGACATCATTTCTGACTCACTTTGGAGCTTGTTTGCAGGCAGGCATATTTTTTTTTTAAAAGAGAGGCAACACTCAGGAAATTGTTCCTAGTTATTAATGTGTTGCTTTCTTTGGAAAGGGGATAGTGGAGAGATAAAAGGTGAGGATAATGAAGAGCTTCAAATATGGCAACACTATAATTGCGCGAGATGATAAGTTTTAGAATAGTTCTTGCTCGCCACCTGATGTAGAGTTGGCGAACTTATTGAAGCTTTTTTATTCATAGCCCTGATTCCTTATTTTACTAAAAGTTAAGTGCTATGGGAACATCGAAGATGGGCGCTGCGATACATATGAGGGATAGGAAACAAAAATATATTATTTTTCTAAATTAATATTTTTTTTTTTTTTTTTTTAATTAATAATCATATAATTACAAATTATATACTATTACCCTAACCGAGCACTAGCTACTATGGCCTTCGGCGCGTTGTAGCGAAAACAGACCAGTGCCTCTGGTGGGAATCGAACCCACGACCCCCGCACTGATAAGCCAGCACGCTACCAACTAGCCTACCGGGGCGCACTAAATAAAAATAAATTAATATCGTCGTCACCGGGAATCGAACCCGGGACTATCTATGTAACAGTCCAACGCGCTAACCATTACACCACAACGCCCACAAATTAATTCATAGATTGTATATAATTTTTAAAAATCTGACCGATAGGACGACGAATTTCTGAAGTAGGGTAGCAGGGGGAGCCATAACATTTTTTTGAAAAATATTTTTTATGTAAAATTTTGCACATCTAAACTTTAATTCGTTCATTTAAAACATAAATTATCTTTATTCCTTATAATTCTTTTTTTAAGATTTCCAAAGTAGCTTAAATCGGCTAAACTGCCCTACCTATTGATGTTGCGTATTTGTCAGCTAAAAATATAACGGTTCTGGTATAAAACTTATATTATATATTAAATAATAATAAAAGTGGATATAAATAGCTGTAAATTCAGCAAAAATATTTAAAAAAACGTTATTTTCTATAAATTTGCTGAACGAAATCGACGTCTGACCCGTGCAATACATATAACCATGTAACGAATAAATATTACGTACACTCACAATATTTTATAGTTAGAAACAAACGAATTTGTACATTAAAACTATAGAAAAAGTTGTTAAAAACAGGACTACTGATTTTTCGTTTAAAACAATAGTAATTTCCAATTATTTTTAATTGTTAAAAAATTAACTAAAAATATCGATAAAAATAAAGTACTTTCGTTTATTTTAACTATTAAAAAATAATTGCTTAATCCGTTAAAATAAACGACGTTCGTTTTTTTTGACTATCAAAAAATTACCGAAAATCCATAAAAATAAAAGATTTTCCATTATTTGACCATTAAAAATTTAACTCCCAAAACTTAAAAATAAACGATTTTCCTTTATTTTAACTATCAAAATTTTACCCCCAAAAACGTAAAAATAAACGATTGTCGTTTATTTTAGCTATCACCAAATTAAATTTAAAAGAAATAAAAACATGAGTTCTGTATTTGTTTTTGTTTTTGGTTATATTATTTATTTAAAACAAAATTTTTTTATAATGTATTATTTACATAATAATACATATGTTACGATTTATTTTTAAAACTAAATAATAAGATTAATTGAATATTAAAAAATTTTAAGTTATATTTAATATTAAGACAAACGGATATATACAATCAAAAGATAAGACGTTATATATAAAAAGAATAAGTTAATAAATTAGATAATACTACTAAACCAAGCTTACCGACCTTACCGATTGATCCTAAATATTTCGGCCCCCCCTAATAACCAGTTTTCCCAAAATTAAAGTTCAACATGTTTTAACGAAGATCAAAGATCAAAAATAATTTATATATTGCATAACGTACATAGTTGGGAGTAGTATCATTTCTTAAGCGAGGCAAGTGGGCATATGAGTCATTAGGTAAACTACCACAAACATTGGTTAAGTTTTGAGAAGATTTCCAAACAGTAAATTTTCAAATAAATTCGACTTCTCTTCCAAGTTGTCGAATGTGCTGAAAACTTCCTATTTTAAACAATTTTTCTAAATGATATCGATCAAAGATTTTTACTTGATTTAACGTTATGTTCTGTTCTCTAAAATATAAAGTTATTTAAAAGCAGAAATAAAGGATTAAATTACATTGTATGAAAATTTATATGAAGGAAATATAATCGAGATACCCCTAAACATCAAATTTTAGCAACTAGAAAATTTTTATCAAAATCGAAGAGTTTAAGGGTCAGTTTTAAAGTGTATACTAAAAATTTTTTAAACTTAAGTGTAGTATTAAGGCATTTTAAGTAAACTTTTTAAAGAATTTTTAATCTGGCTGGTCTTAAAATATGTATCTCACTATAAAAAGTTATTTCAGAGTAGGTAACTGAGCAAAAATAACCACAGTTAAGAACTACAATTTAACATTTATTATTTTGATGCAACTTTGCAGGTCCTTATCAATTTTTTACTAAAGTGCGATGAAAGACTCGTCTATTTCTAAGAGCTTATGACATCTACTAAAAGGTGATCTATAAAAATAATTAAAAATGTTTCGAGAATGCCATATATGGATTTAAAGAAAAATTTCAAAATATATTCAAATAGTATATGAGGAAGATTTGCTGATTTCGTTTAAAACTTACGTTAATGATTTTTTAGAACAGTATTAAAAAAAGTAGTGAAATTTTATAGTTGGAGTTATACCAAGAATGAAGAAGTTATACCAGGAACGTTTACAATATCAAAGCCTTTGAAAACAAAAAACGTAATGAGATATTTACCTTAATGAACAAAAACCCACAAACCACAGGAAGCCAACTTCTTATTACTTAACATTCGAGATTTGACCAGCACGATCAGCTTTTTGAATTAACATCTGGAATAAACATGTGTGTAAATATTATAAATTACAATAATTTTGTTTTACTTACCAATTTTGATTGTTAAAATATTTTTTTCGCAATTTTTACCAACCCCACTAGACAGATTTTTATTTTGCACAAAATAAAAGACAATTAAAATCTAAAGAAAAACTATAGTGATGGTAAATAAAATATTTTGTTTAGTACTAAAGTAAAAAGCATTTTTTAAAAAATTGTTGGTACTTTTTGATTTCATTTAATTGTTAAGGTAACCTTGCAATATTATTGCAAATATGATTGCCAATTTTATTATCATTCAATGTGGCTAACTCAATATTAAATATTTTTCACATTTCTTGTGTCGGCAAAAAGAATCAAAACCCTTTTGATTTTTTCTAACCATCCAATATGACATACACACTGGTAATTTGTTGCACGCTAGCAAAAGTTGAACAAGAATATTGCGTGGTGCGTTTAACTTTACAATAAACATTCATGCGCTCAATCGTGTTTACCTAAAAAACACTCGAATTATAATAATATTGCTAAATAATTTTCTTGTATTCAAATAGTCAGCTAACACATGTTCTATACTGCGAAAATTGTAATCCTAACTTTTCGTTTTATTTTATATATATTAAAATTTGTTATTTGTACATGAATAAAGAAACTCAGAGTTTTTACTCTATCTCTAGCTGGCTGTCTCTTCATCTCCTAGATGTCATCTACTAGATGTGCTTTAACATACAAATTTGGAACAGTGAGGGAACTCCATCTATGTTCTAAAATGCACATTATGCACCGTCAATACTGCTCAAGGATGAGAAAGTGCAAATTTGCATCGTGTGCAAATGACCACGCTAAATACCCTCAGTAACAAAAAAAAAAAATAAAACAAAATTTACTGAAACAAAGCACTTAATCGTCAGCTGGGCCACTTTGGTACTTTTTGGACTGAAAATGTAAATAAGTAATTTAGTTACCATCCCCAGTTTATGCATATGAAAAACGTTTGAGAGAACTTTTAAAAAGATTACTGTGATTTTTTTTTGTTTTTTTTTTTTAAACATGTATGCCCGTATTCATAAAAATATTAAACAGCATTTCAAATCAGTTTTAAGCTAAAATCGTTTAAAACTGTATTAATAAACGAATATTAACTTAAAATACCTTTTTTAAACCTTACGTAAATAAACGAATTTTAAAATTGTTTCGACCCTATTTTAAACCTATTTTAAAATAACATTTAAGCTTTTTGCTTTGTGTTTATTATCATTTTGTGCATTATTGTGAAAAATTGTCATTCCATCAAAAGAAATAAGTTTATTTTTAATAAATAATGGACGCGTTATATATGATCAGAAGAATTGGTAAGAAGTATTGATATTTGAAAAAGTTAATGTTTTTAATTGTATTTTGTTTATATTAGAAACTATTGCCCAAATTTCAAACTATCGTCAAACGAAAATTTACAACAAGAGGAGCGACCCGTTTTCCATTAGGGACAAGCAATTTAAGAAAAAATACCGCTTTAATAAACAAACCGTAAGAAAAATTACAAATTTGGTCAGAACGGATATTTCTGTAGATCGTAGAGGATGCGGAACGTCACCAGAACTTCAGGTGTTAGTAGCTTTACGTTGTTGGGGACGAAGAGAAGTATGTTGTGTATTCTGTGATGGTAATGTTAACAAAGACACAAATTTGTGCATCTAGTTTCAGGATGATGCTGGAGACCTGCATGGTCTTGCACAACCGACGGTGAGTAGGATTTGTGCGAAAGTTGCGCGTGCCTTGGCTAAGCATGCAAAAGAGTACATAAAAATGCCAACATCTGTTGAAGAAGAGGTGGAAGTAGCAAAACAATTTAAGGCAATCAGGAACTTCCCTGGAATTATTGGCGCAATTGATGGTACCCACATTAAAATTAAAAAAACTGGAGGTGACCTAGCACAATATTATATAAACAGGAAAGGATTTTATTCGATGAATGTACAGGTCAGGTTACAACAACTTCAATCTATATGTATATATAATTTCAGATTTTATTTATTATGTAGGTGGTTTGCGACGCCCAACTAAGAATTTTAGATATAGTGGCAAGATGGAGGGGCAGTACCCACGACTGCCGCATTTTCAACGAATCGAAAATAAAAGAACGATTTGAAAATAAGGAATTTAGAGGGCGGCTGCTTGGTGACTCAGGCTACAAACTAACACCATACTTATTCACTCCATTACTACGACCTCAAAATGAAAAAGAAGTTAAATATAACATTGCCCAAATTGCAACACGAAATCCTGTAGAGCGATGTTTTGGGGTTTGGAAGCAGCGGTTCCGGTGTTTGCTAGATGGAATGACAGTTACTTTTCCTAACGTTAAGGTATTGATTGTAGCTTTAGCGGTTCTAAATAACATCGCAATAGAAGAGAACGATACTGCTCCAGGTAAATCTAATATACTATATTTTTCTGAAACCCCTTTTTAAATATTTATATTTAAATAAAAAAATATCTGTTTTAGATGACTGTGAATACGACTCAGATCAAGAGATGCAACTTGTAATGTCAGAAAATGATTCGCACAGACAAGAAACAACAAGCAGAGAAAGTATTATCCTCAGAACTTTTATACAAAAACATTTTTAATCGTATTTCAATTATTTATTCGTGATTACACGTAGAAAAAAACTAGATAAATAGTATCGTACACTAATAGAAAAAAATTAGCAAACAGTTTTCTAAAATTAGTTCAAATTACCATGCAGAAAAAAACTGCTAAAATAAGATTTTTTTTGATAAGTGTTAGGTAAGAAAAAATAGATCTGTTGCATCTACAAATATTTAGTTATATTTGAGCTTAATTTTAGTTAATTGAAAGTTCAAAGAAAATTAATCTGCTAAAATCAGCACCAAATTTTATAAATGTTTGTAGACAAAAATCATAAAAAATGTTCTTGATATTAAAGTTTTTGTGTAATGTTTTTTAGTCTACAAATATTTTGTAAGTTAATTTGTCGATTTTCGTCCATTACACCCCCCAGTTTTATTACAAATGGTTCGAAATCGACAATTTCAATATTTTTTTCAAAGTGTTAACCCGTGCCGAAATTCTACCGAAAATGGCCCATATTCGGAAAAAGTGTATTATTAAAAATTCCCAAAATTCGAAATTTCAAAAAATTTTATTTTTTATTATATTTCTTCATTTAATATACTCAAATTATTCAGATATGATATTTTGACTTTATCGATATCATTTAGCCTGGAATTCAAAATGACCCAAGAATTTGTTATAAAATGAAAATACGTCTTTTTTTTAATTATATTTAAGGACTTTTTAAAATGCCTAATTTGGAGATGACGATTGAAATTTTTATAATCTCATAGTTTTTATTGAAGAAAGAAAAATAAATTAGAAAAAAGATAATTCAAATTTCTGTTTAAAGTGACTCCTTCCAGGACATTCTATGAAAATTGCCTATTTTGTCAAAAATTTAACAAAATTTCAAAGTTTTCTTCAACGTTTACATAATTTTCTAAAAAATATCACTAAAGTTTCTTTATACTACAATTATCTTTACATTTATTTAAAAATCGTTAACCTTCAGTGGCCTGGGGACAAAAAACTCCCATGAAACTTAGTTTTAGTTCTGACTACAAGAAAATAATTATTTTATGTAACTTCTCCCCAGACCACTAAAGGTTAAAGCGTTTTTTTTAATAAAAGTGAAGATAACTATATTCTAATCTAATTTAAGTGATATTTTTCCGAAAATTATTCATAAAATATCCTGGAAAGGAGTCTTTCCAAACACAAACGCCAATTATAATTTTTTCTTTATTAACAACTATTATAAAAATACCGATCGACATCTTCAAATTAGTAATTTTAAAAGCCTTGTTTCAAATTCGTGAGCCATTTTGTATTAAAGGCTAAAATGGGATAATGACATTATATGAAGTCAAAATTCCATATCTAAATAAATAAAATAAAAATCAAAATTTTTCAAAATTTCAAATTTTTAAAATCGATATTTTCCATTTGGAACCATTTGCAATAAAACTGGGGTAGTAACGACAAATTTATTTTTAACAATTTATATATTACAAATTCAAATACTTGACTAGAAGTTTGTAAAGCTAACTTGAAACTTATGTTGTTGTATATTAACATAGCACTTCGGAAATATTTCCCCAGTTTTTTTCTGCGTGTAGTTTTTGCTTTTTTAATTATAAATTATAAAAAGTTTTATAGATTATAATTCTATACAAAATATTCTTCAGAGTTTAATTTTATCCAATTTAATGAAGCAGTAAGCACTCCTTGTTGTAGTCATATTTTTTTTATTAGAAATTCATTTAATAACTTAAATAATAATTTTTGTTACCCTGATTTATATTACTTCGGAAACCATTGAAAAAAACTGAATACAATTTAATTTAATTCATTTATTTAATTATAATTATTTCATTCCTTAACACATAGGTATATTTTAATTTTTCAATAAAATAAAATAAAATAACATAAATATAACATTTTTCTTTTTATTGCTTGATTTTTCTTGAATTTTGATTAATTTATTTCATTATCTGTAAAGAGTGCCAATTTGAAAAAAATATTAACTGAAACATACAGCCCGGTTAAACAAGTTTTTATAAGATGATAATTTGTTTGATATTATATGAGACAGTATATGGTTATATATGTCACCATATTAAATTATATCTGTTGCTTTTTTGATATTGTGCCATATATGAAAATATCTACGTATATCAACATATTTATATTTTTTTATGTGGCCTAATATAAAATCAATAATATAAATTAGCACATATGGTGCAAAATATTTTTAAAAATATATTATTTTTCATTACCAGATGAGACTATATACCGAACTTTATATCAATTTATCGTTATTGATCTTGATTTATAAAAGTTTATAGAACCAATTTCGTTATCAAATAAAATCAAACCAGGTATGGGACCTTATAAAAAAATATGTGGCACCATATCAAATATTTTCAGCCGGGAGGAGAGGTTATTAAAAAATATGCAGTAAAACTCGGCTTTAACGAACTCAAAGAGACATCGGCTTCGGGTGGTTATAAACGTACGTTGCTATACCCTTAAGGTACCCATACACTACGCAATATTCTTGTGCAACTTTTGCTATTGTGCAAAATATTACCAGTGTGTATGTCATATTGGAAGCTTGTACAATATATTGGAAAAAATCAAAAAGAGTTTGATTCTTATTGCGCAACCAAGATATATGAAAAATATTTTGTAGTGTGTTGGCAAGGTTTTACAATTTTTATATACCTCCTCAAGAGAACAAAACAGTGGTGCCATATTTTGTGCAAAAGTATTGTACATCTTATTGCTCTGTGTAGGGCAAAATGGCAATAATTCTTGCAATAATATTTGCAATAATATTGCATAGTGTATTGGTACCTTTAAACTACAAACAAATATTTCATTGCAATTGTTTTATTATATTTTAATAAAGTAGAAAATTCAATGAAAATAACAATAAACATTATTTGAAATAAATACGTTTTTTTGTGTTTGTAGTCTACGAGGGCCTTGGTTAAAATAGGTATTATTTTATTAAAAGCTGTCAATTTTATTCCCTTTAATAAATGAATCCTAGAGTGTTCATTATAATCGAGTTTTACTGTAGTAATCAAATAAATTACATGCTCTATTTGAAAAGTTGTTACACTTTTTTTTTGTTACCGATTTAATTATTTACAAAAACCTTATTTTGTAAACACTCTCGTACGTACCAAATGATTTGTTTTTGTAAAATATTGTTTTGGCCTCCATCATATCATATTCCAAATCTAGATTTCTTAATCTTTTTTTTTTCCGCCTCTATTTGCAACTTCTGCAATTCTTCCTGGGGTGTGAGGAGATCGTATTCTTTGTTAAGGTTTCTTATCCTCTTCCTTTCTACTTGCATTTGGAGCTCATGTAGTTCCTCTCTGCAGACTATGTCAAATTCTGTCAATTTCTTTATGCTGTCGTTTGTAACATTTCTTTTTGCTGTTAATTTCTAAATACAATATAATAGTGTGTTAGAATGTCCCTTCAAAACGGTTTATTGCAAATGGTTCTAAATCGGTTCTATTTATTGCAAATGGTTCTAAATGGTTCGTTAACCCGAGCCGATTTCTGTCGAAAATCGCCTATTTAAAAAAATGTGCAGTATTATTAAAAATTACCAAAATTCGAAATTTCGAAAAATCTTATTTTTTATTTAATTTCTTCCTTTAATATACTCAAAATTGTTCAGATATGAAAATCTGACTTCATCGGATATCATTAACCCGCTTAAGCATGGAATCAAAAATAATTCGCTTATTTGGTAAAATGCAAAAACGTAATTTTTAAAAATTTTTTTAAATACCCTAAAAAATTTGGAATGTTTTCTTTATAAAATAAAAAATAGTTATAATTTATGAAAAATAAAATGTAAAAATTATAATTTGTGTGTGGAGCGACTCCTTTCCAGAACAATATTTGAATGTTTTCATCAAAATTTGGATACTTTTTCAAAAATATCAATTAAAATTGATTAGACTTTAATTATCTTTACTTACTTATCTTACTGGGGCCATTTTTTACCCCACCTTTTTAACCATAATAAGTGAGATTGTGACAATAAAGAATTGCGCTTGTTTTTTAGTTAATACCCCAGCAAAACTTTGGTAATGGGTAGTACTTATTTCAGACCTTCCAAAGTAATGACTATCCATTCCAGTTTTTGTTATTTTGAAGGTCCGAAATAATACCTTACTGATATGAACATACATCACTACTTATTTTGGAAGCTAAACAATTATGTCTTACTGGAAAGGCTAAAAAAAAGGTACTTGTAAGGTAATAAGTAACTACTTTTTTGTAAGGTATATTTATAAAGATTCATAATATATCATAACTAGGTTAAGTTATTAAGTCCTTATCAAAACCTAGTCATTTTAGTGCCTACACCCAGAAAACAGATTTGGTGTTGACAACCGAATTTGTTGCCAATCGAATGTTTCGGTTGTGGTAACCGAATGTTTCAGTTGTGACCACAGAATTTTGATTGAGTCAACCGAAATTTGATTGTCGCAGCCAAATTACTCATGCATCGACAAATTTTCGGTTCTCACAACTAAAATATTCGGTTACCACAACTGAATCAATCGATTGGCAACAAATTCGGTTGTCAACACCGAATTTACATTTTTATTTTTCTGGGTGTATTAATAACTTCTTCTTTAGGTACATATTAATACGTACTTATTTTTGCACCTATAAATAACTACTTATTAACATCCTTACAAGTACTACGTTATATAATGGCTTTACGCATTACTTTTGATGCTACAAATAAGAAATGAAATAAGTACTTATGTGTAACTGGTGATTTCACTACATATTTTGTAACGTCTTATTTTTGGCCCTATATGTAAGCACAAGGCAAGGCCTTACCTCCTATGACACTCCCATGTTAAAATCAGGTGTTCTTGGCCTCAACTATAAGTACTTCTGATTCTTGTTTTCTTCTTACATTTCCCATTCTATGGTAATAGCAAGTTTTCCTGGGACTCTCTTTAAAATCAAAATTAAATCAAAATCTGAAAGATGTTAGTCTTTATCAAAGATGTTAGTCTTTATCAAACCCTATTTTTGGCCAGAAGTGGAAACATAAACCCTATATGGATCAAGTTACATGTAACAATTTTAATATAGTGTACATTTTTAACTTTGTAGTCATTATTTAAATTAAGTTTCATGGGTCTTTTTCCCCCGCTAGGGTTAACGATTTTTTAAATAAAAGTAAAGATAGCTATAGTCTCACAAAATATAGGTGATATTTTTTGTAAAAGTGTGCAAACTTTGATAAAACATTAAAATTTTTTACAACTTTTAAAAAAATAACTAAAAAAAATAGCTTCTTAAACAACTATTATATTATAAAAATAGCACTCGAAATCTCCAAATTATAAATTTAAAAGAATCTTTAAAATTAAATAATAAGAGGTGTTTCTGTATTTGCATCAAATTCTTAGGTCATTTTTGATTCCACGTTAAAGAGAGTTAATGATATTCGATTAAATTAGAATCCCGTATCTTAATAATTTGAATTAACGAATAAATGAATTAAAAAATTAAAGTTTTAAAAATTTCTAATTTTGGAATTTTTAATAAAATTATAACTATTTGTTTCCAAAAATCGGCCATTTTAGGCCGAAATTCGGCACAGGTTAACGTTTTCAAAAAAAATCGAATTCTTCTGTTGGAACCACTGAAGCATTTGTATTTCTATTTACAACAGAAAAAGCGTTTTTGCTTATACAAACCTTCTTTAATTTAGGGGTTGCTTTTGGGGTAATTTCTGGTAAGTTTGCTTCGTCATATATTTCTATCTCATCCATCTCTGTGAAGTCGTCATTTTCTAATGGAACAGTTTTGTTTCTTCTTCAAGAACCTGAAAGAGATATTAAAGTTTTACATTCAAACAATTGGTCATATTGTACAAATAATTAGCATGTCTTGTGTTAAAGCAAACAACACATATAAGCATACGTACCTCAACACTCAATGCCTGCAATACAAAATCTGAATCGAATTCGTTCGAATCAACGACGAATTCGTTTGGTAGCCAGGCGGATATGTCATTACTGTTGACAGGAATTTCGGGAGGTTGTGATCCTCCACCAGTTTTATAAACCTCCTTGCGGTGCTCAGCAACTTCTTTTCTTGCCGCAATTTTAGTTGCCGCCCATTGCGTTTTTAATTGGGTCATACTTCTATGACCACCAGTGCACAACTCGTTGAAACTATTACAAAATTATAAATTATTACAAGTGTAAGGTATGAAAATATTAACAACAATAAATACCTTCCTTCGACCTCAAGCCAAGATTTTTTCTTTGCCTGATTGGTGTTAGTGTCGGTGTTCTTGTTTTCGATATGTTTCACTCTCTTCCTAATAAGTTCCTTCAGCAGAATCTACAAAAAAAAAAATACGACAACAATTTTACAATATACAAACACGGTTTAATAATTCTTTGTGCAAGTACTTACCTTATCTTCTTCGTTCCAATTTTCTGAACGCTTGCGTTTACATTCGTCGTTTTTTTCCATATTTTTTCAGAATGTAAAATGTTTTTTAGTTGAATGTCACACTTTTTTATTCAAATTATGAAAAATTAACTAGTGGTGTGCAAACAATCAAAACAAATAAAATAATCTGGTTATTTGAATACTCTTTTTATTTGCAATAAAATCTTCACCTAAATTACACTTTTGCTTAGCATTTTGTTTTGGCTCTTTTTCTTTTTTAGTTAATACACATGTTATCATATATTTTTTACTTTATAAAAACAATATCTTTCTCAAATTAGACAAAAAAAAAATTATAGATACGAGTACCTTATGAATTAATAACCATTGTTTTGCATCATTATGATTTAAATGACAAATAAAAATATAGAGTTGCCTACTTACGTTTACAAAAACGTTGAATCGTTTATTACTTAAAATACAGTTTATGAATACGAAATTTTAACAAAGCTTTTTTTAGGCTTAAAAACGTTTTTTAACTAAAATGTGTTTGAAACCCCAAGTTAGATTTTTTTATGAATACGGGCGGTAGA
>CM037855.1:160138655-160174323 GCA_021234595.1 Delia radicum | reverse complement strand
TTTGCTGATCAATACAATGCACTGCATGAGTAGGGGGCATCCCCTGAGTATTTGGTTAAATTATAAAAAAAAAAAAAAAAAAAAAAGGAGGCATTATGGGAAGCACTACAGAAAGCTTACCGTATTTGAATGTATGTATGCAAGGCGGTGAAGCGCTATTTTGGAAGCATAAGATGTAGTTACTGCTTACCAAGTCCAGGTTATTTTTTGCTGGGATATGTCAAAGATTGAAACGTAATTCAAAAAAATTAAAATAATAGAAAAATAAGTAGAACTTGAATTAAATAAGCGCTGAAATTCAGCATCTCTTCATTCTAAAAGGGAATATAAAAATATGCAAACACTGTGAAACGCAAATATTGCATTTCAACGACCTCTCTGGGTTTGAGTATCAAATAAATTTAAATTTGCTTTAGTAAATTTGAATTTACTTCAGTAAATTCAGCAAAAAAATTAGTTACAAATTTAGTATTTCATCTAGTTCAAATAGCAAAACTTTTAACTAAAATCTCAGAACCAAAAATTAGTTAAAAAATTGCAAAGTTGGATTACTAACGGCTTTACTAATTTATCTACCAACTTTTTCCTATGAGTGTAAGCTTATAAAAATATTAAATTCATAGCATACTTTTGGGCATTTTTCCACCACAATTTGCCATTAAATTTCGATTTAACAGTATTATAATGTTTTAAAAATTATTCTTTGCAATAGAGTCATTTACCTACGAATCACAACGTGATCACATATACATAAACATGCAAAAGCATGAACATTTTTAATTTAGTTTAACAATACATATAACGCTCATTTAATGCAATAATGTCATAACTCAAAGATTTTGATTTTGTAAAAAAAGAGTTTAAAGTTTTCAATATAGTCCCACTTTGAAGAAAAAATTACTACATAATTTTTCTCAAGAGGTGGAGTATACGAAATATCAATACGACTTTTTCACACAATACTACACGTGATATAAAGAATAATTCTGCGTCATTAATGTTTTTTGTGTTGTGACGTTCTTCAAGTAAATGCGCTATATGTAGACTATTTTCAGGCATTAGGGAGAGACAAAATGAATTGTTATGTTAGAAATCACTATTTCGGAAAATTTTATTTTTCGTTATTTATAGAAATTAAGAGGCATAAAAACATTTTCCAATTGCTTACATTTTTAGCAATTATTGCTGAAATTTGGACCATTTTAAGTAAATCTCCCTCAAAATCGGTACTACACCAACACATTAACACTCACATATCATTCTCACATGTGGTCATGTGTAAAACAAGTGCATTTATACAAAATAAAAAGCACGTACTAAAACAACAACTAACTAAAACAAATCATCATGAATATAGCATCGAGTTAGCAGGTAAAAACGTAACAATATTTGTTTTAGCAATTCCTACAATTTTCTGTGTTTTTTTTGCCATTTGTTTTTTCTATATTATTTCGTTTAGCTTTTTTTCTGTTTCTATTAACGTTTACTGTTGGAGGGCACGCAATTTAGAGCTTTTAAGTGCATTTACATTTAGCCGGATGTTTGCACTAAAACTTATTTCAATTAGGGTTGTAGAATCTTTTTTGTAGTTGCTCGTATTCCTTACACAATACGAAAGGAAAGGTGAAAAAAGTAGGGAAGAAAACTTGTAGTTAAAAACTAATATATATGAGGCATTAAACTTACAAAAAGCGTATAACAATAAAATTAAGATAAAAAAACTATAGTTTTAGAACTTAAATCACCAAGTTTATCTTTATTAACCTTAATGTTTCTTTACTTTGGTTTTAAAGTTGTTAAAGGTTTTAAAGAAAATTTAATTTTTAAAAGGAAAGAAGAATTCAGCAATAGTTTTTTTTTTCGTTTAGTTTTCCCAATAGTTTATTGTATCAATATTATTTTTAAGGGTTACATTGGACCCCAAATTTGAAAACATTAAAAATAATGTTGGGACTATAACGAATTGCGCTTGCTCGATAGTTATGTACCTGTATCAAAATTTAAGAAAAATCTGCAAAATGGAATACTATACATGATCATAAATCATTTTATAAGTTTGTTAATTCCAAAAGACGTGCCGCTGATTACCCATCAACAATGAAACTTGGGGATCACGAGTCATCAGATGACTTAAATATCAGTAATATGTTTGCAGATTTTTTTTCATCTACTTATTAATCATTGATATACAACTCTCATCGATATCCATACTAAATTCTTGAATCAACGTTAATTAATATGCCTCCTATAAATAAACAAGCTGTACTTAAGTATTTAATTAAGTTAAAATGGTCCTATGCTCCGGGTCCGGATGATGTTCCTAGTTGCATTTTAAAGCAGTGTGCTTATCTACTATATATTCCCCTGTCATTTATCTATAATAAATCGCTTCAATTGGTTTATTTTCCTTATACTTGGAAGGAATCATTTATTATCCCGCTGTTCAAAAGTGGTTGTCTCTAATTATCGAGGAATAGCAAAACTAAAAACAATACCAAAATTATTTGAAAAAGTCGTTTATGATTCTTTGTCACATCAAGTTTCATCTATTTTATCCCCGAGTCGACATGGTTTCCGCAATTCCCGCTCTAACAGTTACAAATTTGCTTGAACTTACTACTTATGTTAATGAAGGCTTTATCAATAAATGTTTGAAGCCCTTAATCTTTCACCACCTTTCATCTCACCACTATCCCCTTTCCAAAGAGAGCAGCACATTAATTAATAGGAAGAATTTCCTGAGTGGAGCTTCTCTTTTTTTAAAAAAAAAAAAAAAAAAAAAAACATAATAGGAAACAGTGCGTTAAATTTCGAAATTCGTTTTCCAAATATATTGATGTTACATTTGGAGTCCCACAAGGCAGTTACCTTGGACCTCTGTTATTCACATTATTTTTAAATGATCTTCCTTCAGTTATTATGCATTCTAATACTTTAATGTATGCAGATGATGTGAAAATTTGTAGTGATCAAATACTTCTACAGAATGATATTAATCGTTTTACTACCTGGTGCAAAACAAACTTAATGGTCCTTAATGTTAAAAAATGCAAATATATGATATTTTCGAGATCAACTCCTATTAATGGGTGCTACATGATGAATGATTCAAGTCTTGAGTTAGTGGCGTCATTTAATGATCTTGGCATTCATCTCGATAGAAAGTTAAACTTTAGATCGCACATATCATTAACAGTAAATAAAGCTACTGGAGTTCTTGGATTCATCAAACGCTGGAGCAAAGAATTTGTGATCTATATACTACAAAATAATTATTTACAACGCTGTTCAGTCCGATTCTTGAATATGGTTCTGTTGTGTGGGACCCTCAATACCTTATACATTCAAACTCTATTGAATCCGTTAAAAAACAATTTTATTATTTTGCCTTCGCGGCCTGAATTGGAATCCAAATGTTTGCCTTCATATCAATATCTCCTTGCACTTATTAAAATACCTACACTGAAAAGCCTTAGGCAAATTCTGAATGTGTCCTTCCTGCTTAAGTTGATGAATGGAAGTCTTAATTCGGCATATCTGCTAAGTAAAATAAATATGAATATTCCATTTCGTTGTTCAAGACATTATGAATTTTTAAATATTAAATATTATAAATATAACTTTGCTAACATTGATCCATTTCATAGAATTTGCGACGAGTTTAATATGTTGTTTCAGTTAATTGATTTTAATAAAGGTTTAGATATTGTAAAGAGGGACATAATTTTAAATTTAAATTCTTTAAATTAGATAAATAATCTTAGTTTTTCGATTGAATAACATTTTTAATAGTATTTAATGTTCATGGTATGTACGGATTATTTCCATAAACTTAAATAAAATAAAATAAAAAAAAAAAAAAATTCCTACTACATTGACATAACAAATTCGGTTGTGACAACCGATTTTCATCCATCCGAGTTGATTCGGTTGCTGCAATCTCGTATATTCGGTTGTCACAACTGACCGTGGTTAGTGCAACCATCAAATTCGGTTGTGATAATTGAATTCGGTTGGTACCACCGAATTTACTAGGTTGTGGCAGCCGAATCAATTTGGTTGAATGAAATTTTGGAATTTTTATGAGAATTTACATCTTTTATGGCGAAAAGTGAAAACATGGATAAAGTTACCAAAAATAATAGTTTTTATCAAGTGTAAACTTTGTTTTTGATCCATTTAAAGGCTTTATATTCTTTTCTTGTTATCATTATATAAATTACGTGTCATGGGTCTTTTTTGTTCCGGAGGCACTAGGAAAAGATTTTTTGAATAAAAGTAAAGGCAATAATAGTCTAATAAAATTTAAGTAATATTTTTCCGAAAATTATGAAAAGTGTTATTCTGTAAATTTCCTAGAAGGCCTTTTTGGCCAAAAGGTAAAAATTAAGCGCTACGTAAAAAATTATATTTATTAAGTGGCGATTTTTTATATCAATTTAAAGGCTTTACAATCTTGTAGTCATTATTAAAATTATGTTTAATGGGTCTTTTTTGTTCCCAGGCCACTAACGCTTAAAGATTTTTTTTAGATAAGAGTAAAGATAATTATTGTCTAATCAAATAAAATTTATATGTCTCCGAAAATTATGCAAACTTTAATAAAAACATTAAAGTTTTGTTTCATTTTTGACAAAATAAGAAATTTTTGTAAAATGTCCTGGAAAACAGTCGCTCCAAACACAAATACGAATTATAATTTTTGCATTTTTCAAATGTTTTACTTTTAAATTTTAAAAAATTAAAACCAAAAGTTTATTTTTCGATCTTTTCGATCATAAACTATGATGTGAGCAAGATTATTCAAGTTCAATATCAGGTGTTTTTTTGTTAAACAAAAAAACCACACAATGTTAACTTAATGTAGACTTTATCAAATGTAGGTCATTATTACCTAAATTATAATTTTTGAAGAAAAAAGACAAACATTTTTTTTAATACACCCTGGTAATACAAATAGGCTTGGTCCGGGAAAGTTCGGTAGAGGTTAATTTTATATGCAACATCAACAGGGTGTCTTAATTATATGTTTACCCATTTACGTACGTGAAAATACTAATTTAAACACTCCGAAAATAGAATAGAACAGTGGTGCAAAATGGAATGATATGGAACGCAACGGGGGACCGAGTGGAATCGAAACACTTAAAACATTAGTATTATCGATATGTGTTCCGTAGGTCATGTTTGGTAAAAAGTTATCTCTCTTAGTTTTCGTTATATTAGCCATTTTATAAAAAGGCGTTTTTTTTAATGACCAATATCTCCAAAACTAGGTGATATAGGGCAAAACGGACAATATAATTGATCCATAGGAGATTTAATACACCCTGATAACACAAAAACTATCCCAAGGATTTCATATTTAGAAAGCGCCCACAAAAATTTATATGTTCTTACTTCCCAACCCTGTTTCCAGTGTGATTTCATTATCATTTGTAATGATTTTTATAACGAAAAGTGTTTCATTATCATTAAATCGTAATGAAATTTTTTTCCATTATCATTAGTATCAACTAATGGTAACGAAATTTCATTGGTAATGAAAAATGCCCATGTATGATCTGGACACAAGATGGGGATACATCCTGGACTTTATTTACTGAGGGAAAAAAGTTTCATCATTATGATGAAAATTTCTCATAAATCGTTTGTCATAAATTTTTTATCATATTTACGAAGTTTTCATAAATGTTACGAAGAGTTTATAAAAAGACCACATGTTTCATCATTTCATAAAAAAGTTTCATAAAGTTTGTGAAAATAATTGTATTCAATGTAAATTAATTTTATTTATTATTTGTTTATTTATATAAGTCACAAATATTGAGTACAAAATTTGGTTGAACTAATATACATATGAGCTTGTAGTTAAAGATTATAACCATTTTGCTTACAAACTAAACAAAATATAAAAAGGAGAGAGAAACAAAAAAACGTGTATTGAATATCCACCAGAGGTGGATCTTGCACATCAAACAAGTTTTCATTTTATTTTTTGATCAATGGTTATAATCTTTAACTTCAAACTCATATGTATATTAGTTCTCATGTAGTGAGTAAACTAGTTCATATGTATGTTTGATGTTTGGCATGGGATTGTTACCGCTTTCAAAACGTGTTCTGATGATGGGAACCTAGAAAATTCCCGAATAGATCTATCAACACATTCCTGAAAGGGTCAAATAATAAATTTGAAAACAAAAAACTCTATAGATTATTTGTTAGGACAATATCCTAATGAAGAAATATAGAGTATGGCCTCGAATTTGAATAATTTTCATTTTCATTGCACAATTAAAGGTCGAAAAAAACATAATTTTTATTTTTAATAAAAATTATAACAAACTTAATTTCGCGAATATCTCAAATGACCCATGAATAATTTATCTGAAATTTAATTTGCAATTAACTCAATGTATCACTTACAACATGTAAAAATTTCAAGTTCGGAATCAGAGGGGATAAAAGATAAACGGAACTTTTCTGAAAGAATCATTAATATTTAATATAACATTTTTTTTAGAATACATGATGATAAGCTCTCACTAGATCCAATTTAAAAAAAAAATTAGTATTTTTCAGATTGATACTGAGATCATGTACGTGAGGTAATGGAAAGCGATCAGGTATTGTTATACACTTAAGCCTTCTATAATCCCCGTCTTTTACCTCCTTTTTCAGAACCAGATGCAATGGGGATGCAGATGGCGAAGACAATGGTCTACAAACACCTATTTTGACCAAATGTTCAAACTCATTTCTAGCTATTTTCGGTTTGATTCTAAGAGTGCGTAAATATTGACAAATTTTTACTCTATATTGTTTAATGGATAATTTAAAAAATATAAAACTTTTTTTAAAAATTAGGAATTAGTTCCGAATTTATATTTTATATATCAATTTGTCTAAAAATTGGCTAAAATTTTTTTTATTTTTGTTTATAAAAAATTGTTACATTTTCTTATCGATTTGGAAAGTTCTATCGTGTAACTTGTCTTAGTTTTAGAGAAAATATTCGTCGAATATTATTGTCCTTCATATATATTTCAATACTTCTGCATTTCTGCTTATAATTTTATTTTATGTTTTATTCAGTACCTTAAGTACCTTAAGTACCTTAAGTAAATATAACACAGAAATATTTAAATATATATGCAGGACAATATTCCACGAATATTTTCTCCAAAACTAATACGAGTTACACAATGAAACATTTTAGATCAATACAAACGTATCTAACCATTTTGTACATATAACAAAATAAAAGTAAATTTTGGGCAATTTTTACATAAATTGAGTTTTGCATAGCTCTCTAAATTCTGAAATAGTTCTGAATTTTTTCAAAAATTTTTTTTGTTTTTTTAATTCTCCATTATACTATATGTTGAAACAAAAAAAAAATTTTTCTGTCATTTGCCGGATTCAGTTAAATAATAATAAATAATATACTAAAAATTATATCAAAATTTGTCAATGTTTAACCCCTTTAACTAACTCCCTTACTTCTGGAGAAATTTAAAAAGTTGTTCCGTGTTTTATTATTATCTTACAGGTGATCAGATGCTGTTAGTTTGGCATGCCTGCGACATAATTTTTTGTTTGCTGCACAGTTGGCTTGGAAAGCAACATATGTGTACAACAAATGTAACAAATTTAAGGACCCTAGTTCAATTCCTTACTTCAAACTTATGTTTTGTTTCGTAATATTGTGTCCACCTAGTAAATTTTTATTTTCTTAAGTTCTGCCATATGAGTTAAAATGCTTAACTAGCAAAACAAATGGTCACTTGTTGATAAAGAACATATCCCTAACTAAGGACATATCAATGCACTACAATTTTATATATTTTTGTTGTGCTAGTGTTTATTTTCATTTTTTAATTTCTTGTAGCGTTTTTTTTCCTTCGTATTTAAACACACGCAAAAATATGCGTTTGCTGATAGCCAGAACATATGCACAGGCTACATAAGATCAGACGGTAAAGCATTTGCCTTGTACGCAGACTAGACAAGTAGATTTTTTTAATTTATTTTATAATCTATTTTTAGAATCACTACATAACACATCACCAGGTGTCTAAAATGTGTTAAGTGACCATTTCCTTTGACAATGACACACTAAAGTTACCAGCATTTGCATTGTACACAGACTAGACAAGTAGATTTTTTAAATTAATTTTAAAATCTATTTTAAGACACACTACCTAACACATCAACAAGTGTCCAAAATGTGCTAGTGTGAAGTTACCATTTTCTTTAATATGAGAAAAGTCTGAACAAAAACTATTACTTTGGACCACATCCGGCAGGTTACCTAGATTGGGGTTCTTATATTCTAAATACTGTTAATAAGTTCCAATATTTCATAACCGTTAGCTACGGGATACTCTAATGTACCGTTAATGTAAGGTTTTACTTTTTACAATGTATATATTTTCATAATTTGATTCTTGTTCTTAATATGTGGTAGAAAACCCTTCAATTATACATTTTTTGCAAAAAGAAGGAAACTTCAATTTGACGAGTTTTCAAATCAACTATGTATTCATTATTTACACATACACTCACTTAACACACGTAGAGCATTCTTATCCAACACGCATTTGTGGTATTAATTCCAAGTATGTAAAACCAACAAAACATTTACTTTAATACCCTGATGCATGCTTTTAGGCGCTCAACAATGTTATTTTTTCTCATGTTTTCTAGTTTTCTGTTACTTTTATGAGAATAATAATTTTCGCTTTAAACTAACAACCCGAGTAAAAGCGTTTACATATAATCATGCACTATTTTATATAAATACATGATGCCATATATAACAACATCTTATTTCATATGGACCAATATATAATCGTATATGACATATATAATTATATATGCTTACTCAAATTATGCACCAATGTATAATTAGATACAACACAAATCAAAATTATATATAATAACTAGTGCTCGGAACTTCATGTAAATTGATGTTTGTTGTAATTAGTGGGATAACAATGTTAACTGATCTGCAGTGCTTTTACTTTGCGTGGTTTTGTCTACATAAAGAGAGAACCAACCCGATCTCATCATTCAAATTGATGAGATCGGGTACTTACACAAGTTATTTCCTGACTCTGAGGACCCAAATGTTACTATCTATTTAGACCGTGGTAATATTTCAAATGCATCAAATGTTTCAACTTTTTAAAATATTTTGATATATTTAGTCTCAAATATTTAGTTTTAATTCCTACATTTTTATATTGTTTTTGTATTTTAATTTTACTTGTTTTATTACAGAATTTTTTATTTACAAATATAAAATTGCTTGCGTTGTTTATACCATGATACATGAATGCGAATGGTAATAATAGTTCCAGAGACAGTGTGTACAGTATTCTTCGTATTTTGTCTAAGCAAAGAGAAGGTCTGAACATTGTGCATCTTAATGCGCAGAGTTTAAACAATAAAATGGATGAATTCAGATACCTATTTGCGTCAGCTGGCTCGATATAATCTGCATTTCCGAGAGCTGGTTTGCTATTGATATAAATGACTCAAAATATAATCTTCAACGCTTTAAACTCTATCGATCTGACAGGCTGATATTAGTTAACGGCGTTGAGACAAAAGCTAAAGGTGAAGGTGTCGCTATATATGTAAGATACGGTGTTAACTGTAAAGTTAAACTCGGATCGGGTATTGGGAGTGAAATTGAGTACTTATTTATTGAAGTGACTACTAAAGAAAAAAGAATACTGTTGGTTGAAAGTGTCTATACGCCACATAATGACATTAGGATTGACACTTTTATATTAGCTCTCGAAAATATATCGGTACAATACGATGACATTGTTATTGTTGGCGACTTTAATAATAACCTCCTGATAAACAACCCGTTAATTGTTCCAATGCTTCTTCTTGATCTCAGCCCAGTAAATACAGTTACACAAACTCACTCTCATAGATCATCAAATAGTTTGATAGACTTAGTATTCGTTAACCATAAATCAAAAGTGCTGCTATATCAACAACTCCCTGGATCTGATTTTTCAAACCACGATATTATATATCTGATATATGATACCCGTGTAAGAAAAGAGGATACCTCTTTTACCTATCGTGATTTCCGTAATATTGATTTCACAACTTTAAACCAAAATATAGAAAACATCCGTTGGGATCAGATTTACTCTTTTGATGATGTTAACGACCAACTGCTGTTTATTTAGGACAATGTTAAACAGTTATTAGATACTTGTGTTCCAATGAAAACTAATTTAATTAAGGGCAGTTATCAATCGTGGTTTACCCCGGAACTTAAATTATTAATAGATAAACGTAATGCTGCTTAAAGAAGAGCGCAATTTTTAAATTTTAAATAAAACACAGATATTTAAAAAAAAAATCGTGAAACTTTATTATATCATAAAGTAGACAGAATGAGGTTATGTATGGAACAATATATCGTGCAGATGGCCGCCGCGGCTTTGGTGGCATGCACGCGATCTTTTAATGAAATTTTCAATGACCGTTTTGCATGAATGCTGCGGTATTTCATTAATGCAGCGTCCAATTTCCTCTTTTAAGGCTTGAGTCGTCGTCGGCTTATTCGCGTAAACCATCGACTTCAAAAAACCCCAAAGAAAAAAATCTAGTGGTGTTAAATCGCACGATCTAGGCGGCCAACTCTGATCTCCAAAACGCGAAATAACACGACCAGGAAATGACTGATGCAGCAATTGAATTGTTTCTCTGGCTGTATGACATGTGGCGGCCGTCTTGTTGGAACCACATGCCCTCCACATTCATTTCTTCAATTCTAGGCAAGAAAAAACTGGTTATCATTTCACGATACCGAACATTTGCCTCATTTTCATAAAAAAAGGTCCAATGATTCACTCGAGGATTTTCCTCACCCCAAATGCGACAATTCTGCATATTGACGAAGCCATCAAGATGAAAATGGGCCTCGTCACTGAAGATGATTTTATCGGCAAAATCAGCATTTTCATGTTGTCTCTCCAATAGCCAATTAACGAACTCCCTACGCTGTCCATGGTCAGCTGGATCCATTTTTACTAACCTCGTACCTTCTACTAGCAAACAATAACAATTGTTCAAATGTCAAACAATGACACTTCGAATGTTGCCAGATTTAAAAATTGCGTTCTTCTTGGGACACCCTTTAGTAGGTGGCGGAAATTTAAAACAACAGAACTTCATGTTATATTCAAATTTGCTAGAAAAAATGTGGTGCAGGAAATACAACGGGCGAAATCCTTATTTTATGGAAAAAAAATTTTCTTCGGCCATTGACAATAGATCCGAATGTAAAGAAATCCGCAAGATTGGTATAGGACGTGATAACGCTCCACTCTGCTCTGATGATGTCGATGTGAACTTTTTAAACGATCATTTTGTGAACATTAATGCCCTTTCTCCATTGTATAACTTTTATGATGATTTATGCATCGTTCCTATCGAAAATAGCTTTAGTTTCCGTTGTGTTGACCTATGTGAAGTTCTTGAAAGCCTTTCAACTATAAAATTGAATGCAGTTGGTTTGGACGAAATGAATCCAGTATTTTGTAAAGTCATTATACAAAAGCTCTTACCATTTATTACACATTTATTTAACACAATCCTAACAAATCCATTTTTCCAGAAGTATGGAAGCATTCAAAGATTATTCCTTTTCCTAAGCAAACAATGATTTTCGGCCAATTGCGATACTTCCATTTGTGTCAAAAGTATTGGAAAATCTCATGAGTAGACAGATTAAAGATTACCTTAGTAGACATAAACTCTTATCCGATTTTCAATCTGGTTTTGTGAAGGGCAGAAGCTGCATAACAGCGCTAACGGACGTGATTGAGGATTTAAGAGCTAAACTTTATAGAAACATGGTTTCATTCTTAGTTTCTGTTAGACCATAGTAAAGCCTTCGACACTGTAGATCATTCAATACCAATAAAGAAAATTGAAAAAATGTTTAATTTTTCTAGTTCAGCATGCAAGCTTATAAGGTCGTAGCTCACTGTCAGATTGCAGCTTGTAAGTTTTAACGGAAGGTACTCAACAGCTCTCCATGTAAAAAAGGAGTTCCGCAAGGATCTATACTAGGCTCTCTTTTATTTTGTTTATATATAAACGATATACCCGATGTAATGAGACACAGCAAGGTGCAAATGTATGCTGACGACGTCCAAATCTACAACAGTACTTCTATTAATGAAATAAATCTATGCGTAGAAAATATTAATTGTGATTTAGCCAATATACACAACTGGGCTGTTGCCAATGGCTTAAGCATAAATCCTTCAAAATCTTAATGCATCCTTCTGTCAAAAAGTAAAAGAACTTTAAGTAATGATCTTCAGCTTTCTATAAACAACAATATTATCGAACTCGTAGACTCATCGAAAAATCTAGGAGTAATATTCAATTCTAAATTAACTTGGTCCAACCACATAAACTCAATAGTGGGAAGGATTTTCGGAATGCTTCGTAATCTATGGATTGTTAAATATTCAACACCATTTAATATACGTATGCTATTAGCAAAAACGTATCTTATCCCTGTTCTGTTATATGGCTGTGAAATTTATGCAAACTGTGACACTGCGGACTTTCGAAAACTTAAAGTTGCTTACAACAATATTGCAAGATATGTCTTCAACAAGGGGCGCCTTGAATCTATATCTAGTTTTTCATATCAAATTAATAAGATAAGTTTTGAAAACCTTCTTAAATTTAGGAGTCTTATTTTATTCCATAAAATAATCACGTCAATGCAACCTGTCTACCTATACAGCAGAATACAATTTGCTAGATCAAATCGTGGGAATATTATTATCCAGAAAAAATTTAAAAGCCTATTATCACAACGCCAATTTTTCATTTACACCACTAGTCTTTGGAACATTCTTCCTAATCGAATTCAAGTCATAAACAACGCAAACAAATTTAAAAATGTGCTTAAAATATACTTTGGTTAAATATTCAATTTGCCAGTTATTTGTCTAACCTTTGATGTTTTAACTTTGTTTTTTTTATTTTTATTTAATATGTGTTGTGTTTTTTATACTCACTAGCACTATAATTTATAAGATTTACATCTTGTTGTGCTAGATTATCTAATAAATATAATAACAAAAATAAAATATTTTTTTGAACAAATAAATTTGCGAATCAACAAATTTGCAACAAAATGGCATCGATTTGTTATTGCATATTTAGTTACAAATGCTTATTTTGGGCGCTACGAAATAACCCCAATGAAATAAAGCCCAAAATTTAAATTCTTTGGAGATTATTTCATATGCAATTATTTTGGGGGTTATTTCATATTTTTTGGGGGATATTTCATTTTGCTAAAAGTGAAATTTTTTTAATATTTGTTAGTTTTTCTGCGTGGTGGCCTGCGGCCGCTCTTAGGTGTTTTCTCCTCCATGGGACGCGGCAGGTGGCTTCGCTGAATAAAGTTTCCCTGCGCGCGTCACACTAGGGAAGAGAATGAGACGCGCGCAGGAAAACTGTATTCAGCGAAGCCACCTGCCGCGTCCTATGGAGGAGAAAACCCCTAAGATCGGCCGCAGGCCGCCACGCAGAAAAACTGAACAGTGTAACAAAAGAATCAAAAATATGAAAACAAAAAATAAAAAAAATTTGGGACATATTTCATTTCTTTGGAGCTTATTTCATTGGGGATTATTTCATTTCTTCCTTTGGAAGTTATTTCATTACGAAACAACCCCCAAATTTTGGGTGTTATTTCATTTTCATCTTTGGGGAATATTTCATTTCTTTTGGGTATTATTTCATTTTTTTTTGTTGGGACTTATTTAATTTTTTTGGGCTTTATTTCGTTGGGGGTTATTTCATTTTGTCGTTTGGGTGTTATTTCATAGGGGTTATTTCGTAGCGCCCATATTTTGCTATCAATGCATATTTTAATTAATATTTTGCCATTTTTGTTGCATATTTTGGTATAAATGCAAATTTTGCATTAAAATGCATATCTTTAAGAAAACTTTTAAAAAAACAATATTTTTCAAAATTATGCTTACAATTTTTTTTAACACGAAAAAAAAACAACAGAAAAAATGCAACTGATAAATTTCTGGCGATGTTTATTCGCCGTTTTAAATTTTTTAAACACTTTTTGAAAGAAATTTTTTTTAAATTGTGGAAATAATATTGGAAGCGATATCAAAAATCAATAAAAAAATTTTAGGTACATAATTTCGTATTTTAAATACATATTTTATGTACATAATACACAAATATAAATGCATTAACTTGCGAGCCCTAATAATAACATATAGTGTAATACGAAAAAAATGTATTTCGATTTGGATAACACGATATCTTGACCTATTTATAGTTATACATCTTTTCGTACCAGAAACATGCAGATCTTCTTTTGGATAAAACTATATATTGCCGCAGGCTATATATTAGCCTGTCCCGAATAAAAAAAATATGAGAATTTCATCATGTACTCGAACGATTGCACAATTGAGCTGCTTATCGATAAAAACCGAAAAATATTTTGAGGACACATACTTATAGTTTCTGAAAGCGGTCGTAGTGTGTTTTCAGAATTTTTCGACAAAGAAGAGTTTAATAGTCTGGCAATGCTGAGCATATTATGGGAAAATATTTATTAAATTTCCATAGATTAATTTTGTTTCACCGCAGCATCATTTAGTTTGTAACTAGTAATTTTATTTATTACTTGTTTTAAATTGAACGACGCAGTGGACCAAAATTACTTTAAGGAAATTTTATAAATATATTTTCAAATATATTCTCAGCATTACCTAACTTGAGGCCAATTTGGCGCAAAAATCTAAAAAATACAAGTAGCGAATTATAAGTTTTCTCGAAATTTTTTATTTTTCTAAAAATCAACTGGATAATACTCATCGTTTGAGCACAATTAGGTAAAATTGTATACTTTCGGGACACCAGAATGTTCATTAAAACTTTAAAATATTTATGCCGTAACTTTTTTGAAAAACGAAACAACTAATATGTTTCTTAATATTTGTTTATGGTCTTAACGGATATGAGAGGATGAGCATTAGGTCGGGTCGATTTGAAAATTGCTCAAAGTACAAGGAAAATCGTATTCTGGGGATCAAAATAATAAACTTTGCCGAAGGAACCATACCTCTAAAACGAACTCTGATGTCTCGACTTTTGACCCGTAGTATCAAATTTTGAAAAATCCAACCCAATCGAATATAATTTCTGAAATATCTCTATCCCGAGATTTGTACATTTTGCTATAAAAGTACGGCTAAAAAGGCCCTCTTTCAACTTAAATTTTAACCCCTTAACGGTCACCTAGAATGATGATTTATGCATTAATCTGCTAGCGCGTCTCCCGGAGAAGAACTAGCTCCCATAATCTTGAGAGATTTCTCTTACTTTCTGAAATATCAAAGTGAGCTTTTTCAAAATTTGATCCTTTGCATCATCGGTTGGGACATCAGAACTCGTTTTAGAGGTATGGTTCCTTCTGCAAAGTTTCTTATGCTGATCCCTAGAATACGATTTTCCTTGCATATTGAGCGATTTTTTTGACTCCCTACAAATCGACCGGCCTAATGAGAATATATTTGCATGAAATTGTGTATATTTTCATACAATCATATACAAAAAGGTAACATTTGGTGAAATTTCACCAGATTAAAACTCGTACATTAAGATTAAAAATCATACACAATTATATCAGATCAAAGTCCGGATACAGTAATATTTTTGTTTTATATAATTATATATATTTGTATCAGCTTAGATATAAACATAGAAACATATCTGATGCAATCTAATACAATTCTATAGGGTCATAATTTGGATAAAATTGTAATGGATATTTTTCTAATTGCATCAGATTAGATCTCAGCCCATATATACGGATACAATTATATGAACCCATATTTCTGGTGAAATTTAATAAGATTACATATAGCGTCAAACAGAAAGTGATCTGACTACATAAAACTGCATATCATTTTTTTTTTTAATCGGGAACCAACGAACCCTCCACATGTTGTATTTTAAAGCTTATCTTTCATAGCGCTGTAAGCGGATTAAATCACAATTTTGTTGTTGTTATTGCTGCTGAAGTTGTTGTTGTAGTAATAGTTGTTAGTTTTACATAACGTGTTTTATGTGTAAAAAAAAAATGTAGTAGTATTCATAGTACCCAGTCAAAAAATGACAAACGGACCATCGATGGCAAGGAAGGTTGTGTAAGTGCTGGCAACAAGTGCTTTCCCAATCACAAAATTACAACATAATAAAACTGAAGTTCCTTCTGTTCAAAAATTTTCGGCCAAGCACTGGGAAACAAAATTTCCGATGTTAGCGTAATGTTGGTAAAACCAGGAAATGAATGGTCTAAAAATGGATTTTCCATAATAAAATTAAAAAAAAGTTCATTTATAATTTTTTGGTCCCGCCGGGATTCGAAACCTGGCCGCCAAAGACATATAATAACTTAAATCATAAGTGAATGATTACTGCTGGGTAACAGTTGGCTGCACAAATATGTCAGCACTAGCATAGGGTGGGCTGTAAACAACTTGCCAATGCTGGGAAAACCAGAAAAAGTTCGTCTTTAAAGAGCTTTTCCAGAAATAAAAAATCAATATTATATAAAAAAGTATGAAAAAAAAATCAGAAAAAGTGTGTGCCTGAAACCGAGATCGAACTTGGAACCTCCAGTCTACAAACTTTTTCAAGCAAAGCATCACCATTTTTATAAAGTAAATTGTCTACCACACACACACATTTGCCCAATTTAGAACGACAAAAATAAAAGATTTCTGATTTTTCTGACTAATAGGGAAACAAACATAAAAAATCGGCAAAGCTTCTACTTTTTAAAATATGGCTGCCCAAAATTGCATCATATAAAACTCAATATATTTTATGATATCATATTAGGATATTAAGCGTCTTCCTTAAAACAAATTTTTGAAACGATTTGGTGTAGCCGTTAAATATATCGGAAAACCGTTGTCATCTATCACACCCGTTTTTTACTTCTTCTTATTATATAAAATCAAACGCCACTGGAAGAATTGAAACTATATTCACAACTTTGGCTCGTTTGGTGCTTGAATAAGAATATATAAATATAATTGGGTGCGGTAGGTGGCGCTCTGGTCGACAAATTTTCGAATATGTTTATTTGTGGTTGTATTTATGGCCCGATTTTGCGCATATTGGTTATATAACAAAAAAAAAAATATTACCAAAAACTAACCCGTTATGTGGCGCTTCAGACCAAATATTTACGAAAATGATTTTTACAGTTGTAGTTAAGGCCCGATTTGGACCATATTAAGAATGTATATTAATTATGTGGAAGGAAAAAACGTACACAGAAATCGATCTTATAGGTAGCGTCGGAGTCGAAACATTTATATTTACTATGTAATTTTGCTCTAAAGCATTTCTAATTTTACAGTTTTACTAGTTTTTCGTTTTTATATACATCGAGATTATTTTTATGTTATTTTCAATTTATAACGAGCTTTCAAACTCCGTATATTTACATAAATAAAGCAAATCAAACATATTAGCTAGGTTGATACCACTATTTCGATCTGGCTAAAGATCTCATCAGAACGTAAAGTTTTAGAAAAGCTAGAGCCTCTAGAATAGGCAGACAAGCATTATGACGTTGTTAAACTTTACCTAACAAGCATTATGACGTTGTTAAACTTTGAAAACAAAAATGTTCTATTAATTTTATGCCTCAAGTAATATATTTGTAGTTTTTTTTAGCTTTTAAATTCCAAAAGAATATAAAAAAAGTGCGGGCCACTCCGATTTATGATAACAAAGAATATTTTAGCACATAATATATCTGTACACTTAGTTTCTGGACAACATAAATCTAAATATACATATGTACATTTTACTACATTATATTTCTATATACAAAGTGGACGTGACAGTAGTCCAACTACGGCCATTTTTGGTGGAAACATTAATGTCTTTGTGGACTACCTAGGCACCAACTTTAAAGTCAATATCTTTAAGATTAGATTTTTGTCATTCTAAATTGGCCAAGTGTAACACTCTGCAGTGGTTAGAGTTTTGAACCGTTGGCAATTTCTTACTAGATAACAATGGGAAAACACTTTTTGTCAATGCTGGTATGGTGGTCGAAGCCAATGCTTTGCCACTGTTTTTCTTAATATAACACTAATATTATTCTGAAAGAAATATTGGCAAACGCTTTTTGGAAACGCTGGCAAAGCGTTTTAAACAAGTGATCTGTCAGTAATTTATTTACATTTCATCGGTTGGCTTGTGCTATGCCAGAACTTGATTTGTTGCACAACTGGCTGTTTATGACTGGGTACTTGTATGAATGTATTTAGAATCCAGCCTCGCTTCGTTACATTTTATTGTTTAAAACACAGTGGGCATAAATTGAGTAAATTTATATGAATAAAATTTATACACGATACCTAATATAGTAAGAGAGAATTAGAGATCGTATAAATAGAAAAATTAGAGTAAAACCAGGACCTGGCACTTCAACAAGGACTTGTCCCAGGAGAGGATGAATTAAATTGTGCCATTTTAACAACTTATCTAAGAAACATTACAAATATCAATCAATCCTGTCTGAATGATATGCTAAAGAGAAACGTCGCGTGGTTGGACTCTTAACTATAACTGTTACTACTTAATTTATTACTATAGCAAATTAAAGGTCTAAATAACTATAAATTTTTATATCCCGATTTCCAACCCTTTGTTCTACTACCAAATTTGTATGCAAAAAAAAAAGTATTGTGAAACTAAAACATGTTTTTTCCACAACTAACATGTTACAACAAAAACTGCTGAAAAATTATTTGCTGATAAATTGTAACAATATGTATGTAAACTGAAAATAATTACACTTAAAAAAACAGTATGTAAACTTACTGCTATTGAGTGTGTAAATTTTCCTGTAAAAAAGACGCAGATTGCTTTTATTACGCTTTTTATTACTCTTTCTATTACGCTTTTTATTAAGTTCACAAATTTAATTTACACAGTTTTTCTTTAGAATTAGGCACATATATTGTATGTTCATAAACATGTTTCAATATTTATAGAAACATCCCTATGGGGAATGAGGAGTCAATTGACCTAAAAGTGACTGGTTAAAGAAGTACTTACCAATCTTGTGACTGGTAAAGGGAGGACATACCACTTTACCAGAATGCTTATTAACAATATTAACATAAACTAGCCGTATGAAAAGTATTTATGAAGTATTTAATAAAAGATAAGAGGGGCGTGGTACCTCCCATACAACCCCAAATGTGTTTTAAAATGTTGGCGGGAAATTGCAAGGGGGAGTGCCATCTTCCGTACACTCTCAAGGTTTGGATTGTATGAGAGTTACTATGTCCCCTTGCTCTATCCCGCTCTCATTGGTTTTAGATGTTTTTATATAACGTTGTGCAAAATTTTCCTCCGACATGTCCCTTTTGCGACAGTCTTGTGGTATGCCCATCTTTGGTTAGTCCTGTGGCATGCCACTATGTGGTTTAAAGCAGGACAAATGACCCCCTCCTATGACAAGTCAATGTTAAAGTTGCCAGTTGTTTACATAGGATAGGGTTTAGCAGAGGACTGATCTCTGGCACGAAGACACCAATCCTGTGGCACACGCAGAACCGGTCCCATTCCCCATAGGGGTATTACTCACCTTACTTTTCAGTTCCTCAAAATTATGTAAACTGTCGTTTTTATTCCCGTTTTTTATTAAAAAAAAAATCAAAAAAATGCTACAATTCGTAAACTTTGAAGAGCCATATTTCTTAAACTAGATGGACTATTTCAAAGATTAAAATTGAAATGATCTTATTTACAATTTGTAATTAAACAATAACCACATTCTTGCGAAAATCCATGCATAATGCAAATGCAATTTTTGATTGCATTTTGCACTTTTATCCCCAAATTGATTTTTAAACGTTGTCATTTTTGAAAACTTTATAATTTTTTTAATAACCAACTGCTTTGTCATTTTTGGGCACAGAATGCTAACTTTTTTAATGATTTTTAAAAAAATAGAAAAAAGTTATTTTTATATGGAAAATGTAGTAAGCTATTTTTGAAAAAATATTTAAAATAGTTAGAATTTTGGTCCCAAAAAAAGTTAAAATTGTTGTGTATTCCAAAAATTGGCAATTTTTCAAAAATAACAACTTTTCAAAAATGGAAGTTTGAAAAAAGTGCAAAATTGCATTCAAAAATTGAATTTGCATTATTATAGTAAGTTCGGTAGGTATGGTTTTTAAATATTCAAAACTGTTACAAATCTATTACTATTGCATTAGCAATGAATTGGGACTAATGCAATAGAAAGCCTTGGTTTGTAGAGCGAGGCTTTAAAACTCGGCAGACGAGCAAATAATGCCCTTTATTTGAGTTCAGTAAAAGAAGAATGAATCCTTGTGTCTAAACCGAGACTGAGACTGACTTTTATTTACAAATTTTCCAACTTATATACTAATTTACAAATTATCTAAAAATTATCTGACACATCTTGCATTTCATTCATACATCCAAAATGCCCAATGTAACATGGTGTTCAACTTTTTGTTCATGTTACAAAATGCATTTACTGATCGACTGATTAATCAGCACAGTCATTATTTTTAAACAAATTGCATTTCTCCTATTTAAGGTATTTAAAAAAAATAAAAAGAAATTTGATTTGCTATTGTTACCCCTTAAGTACGGTCAAGTACCTAAAGCAATAAACTATAAGTGGAGCAAGTGAAAATACTCATGTTTCACTTCGCTGTAGGTATTTTGGTATACGTATGAAGTGCAAGCATTTGTTTACCATATGTGTCATAATGTTTATGTGTCATTGATATGGTCGTTTACAATTAATATTTTCTGTTATTTTGCTTACAAAAATATTGTGTGATGCTTTTGTGGAAATGAAAAAATAAGTGTACACTACATTATGAATGCATTTTCGCAAAAAAAAATGGTTTTATTTTAATTACAAATAGCAAAGTAGGCAACAAAAGCATTCATATGCCTTATAAATCTTTAAAATATTTCACAAACTTTGGGAAATATGTTTTTTCAAATTACATTACTTTTAAAATTTTTGGAATTTTTTAAAAACTGAATAACTGCAATAAAAACGCGTGGTTACAAAATTTGCAAAAACTGAAAACTGTAGTGTCCAAAAGACATCATACAAATATTTAAATGACCCCTTGTCAAATTTTGGCCGATCTATCATGGAATGGACAATATACAAATAAGTATCTCTAAATAGAAATACTAAAAATTTACAAATTTAAAAATTGAAAAAGCAACAATTTGAAGGTTTCTTTCGAAATGCAAATTTAATTACATGGTTAGGATTTCTATTGTGCACAATCTCAGTAATAATATTTATATCACTACACACACGACTTAAAGTACTATTTTGGGTATAGCTTGTGCAATGACAAGGTATATTAAAAATATAACGATTATTACATAGAATTCGAGGTGGAACATAGAACGATAATTGCGATAACAATTTAGGACAGTTAATACTTCCAAAAATTATAACATGGATAAGTAACACAGATTGAGATCTATGTCTATATTCCAAAGTTTCCTAGCCCAAAAGTTAGCACTTTGATATATATGATAGTATAGTGTCAACAAATTTAAACGATAAAAGTGCATATATAACAAATATCCTCAACATTCTCACAATTCGAGAGATATGAACTCCACAGTATGGACTCCAGACTAGCATTCCCAAATTGATAGTTTAATTAAGCTTCTCAATTCTTTTCGTTTTCGTTTGGATGCTGTCAAACGATTTTAATTTTTTAATTAAATGTTCATATCGCACACCTAGTTCAAAAGTGACTTAACTCAAAATTTACGTTTTTCGGGTTTATATGTTTAAACTATGCACTAGAGGTCTGCATGTGTGTGGTTAAACGACACATCAATTCACATATTAGTCTAGCCAATAGTGTGCTGTATTGATTTGAGAATCATACACAATTTATTGTGTGTGAGAAATAACCTATGTGTGAAAAGCGTTCAATTATTTATGTGAGTGTTGTGAGAAAAATATTTGATACAGATATAAAGAAAAAATATGCTCTTTTATACGAGTAAATACACTTGTATAGCGATGTACATATTGTGTTTTAGCAAACACATGTTGTGTTTTAGAAACACAACATGTGATTTGTATTTTCGAAATTTTTTTTATTTTATTGAAAACAAAATATTAGTAAAAAGATATTGCATTAAAAAGTGATACCAACTTTTTAAAAGCAAAAAGTGGTTGTTTTAAATACAGTTTTTAACAAATGAAATTTTTATTAATAGTTTTTAAATAAAATAATTTTAATTTAAACAAATTAAATGTATTTTCAATAAATAAAATTAATATATAAATAAATTCAATATATTGATAATAGAAATAAGGAACTATATCAGACATTTTTCTAAATAAGACAGAAAAATAAAATATTTAATGAAGTAAATATTTCATGAGGAAAACATCGAAAATATTTTTGTAAAATATACACTCATGAAAATAAACAATTAATCCGTTTGTGCACTTATTTCAGTTTCTAATTCATGCTTTGGAATATTATAATGCAAAAACATAATTTCATTTACAGTGTCATCATTTGATGCAATACTGCATCTTTTTTATGTAATTAAATTACGTGCTGCCGAAAACACCCTTTCAGAAGCTGCACTGCTTGCAGGCGTACCTAATATTTGCAGCTTAGTTTATGTAGCAATGGAAATTGTTGTTTGTTAGATTCCCACCATTGCAGAATGTTGAATTCGTCATAAAAATGTATGGTTAAAGCTTCGTATTTAAACATTTCTGTTTCCACAACATCCATACTGCTGTTTAATTGCGCTTGTGGCAAAAAATCGTAAATTAGCTCTATGTTTTCATTAGATACTTCTGACGAGCCCCCGCTTTGAGTTTGAGGTTCAACATATTCTTCCAAAGAAGGCAAATTAACACAAAAACACTCACTTATGGATAATTAAATAAGTAAAGACAGAATAACAACTAAGGTCCACTCGAAATAGTTTGTAGTTTAAATAAATTATTTAAAATGCGATCTGTTAACTTTTTATTTAAATCAAAAGGACTTATAACTTATTTTTAAACGTTAATAGGTTCACTTAGTTTGCAATCGTAGCTTTTATCATTTTTTTTTTAAGAAAAATCTTTTTTAAGCAAAACGTTTTAAATAAAAATATAAACTGTAAATTCATATTTTTATGTAATTTTAATTTAATCATTTGAATTTAAATTACGAATTACATTTTAAACAAACTACAGTCAGTTACTATAATAATATTTTGAGTGTATTTCTTTTTTTTTGCGTTGAGCACATGCGTGTGCGAAATTCAAATTTTAAAATCATTTTTTTATTCATAATTTTATTACTGTTATTGTTTTTGCATATAAAAAATATATTTTTTATAACCATTTTATTTTCGTACTTTTTTTGTTAAAATTTTCACTTGCCTTTTCACTATGTTAACTCTTCTGATTTCAATATCAACTGAAGGTAAATGCCAACTAGAGAAAAAACAAGACTACTGGGCAACAGAAACCAATTTAATAAACGCGTACAAAAACAAAGAGCGCTAGGGAAAATCGCCAAATAGGGGAAACCCGATTTTAACAAAAAAATAAACACAACAAACACACGAATGATTAGTGTGATTTTAAACTTTACTCTGATTTTTTTATTGTAAGATGTATGAATTTGAGTTTGTCAAAGAATGAAGCATAATTGGGTCACACACACAATGAGTGTTAGTGTATGTGGCTAACTTTTACATGAACGGTGTTGTGTTGATCTCTCTTTTAAAATGATTGAGCGTGTATGACTAGCTCTCATTTTTTTACACATTTGATATGCATATCAAAAAACACACACACCAATCATTTGGCTACCAAATACATTTGAGCAGACCTCTACTATGCACAATACACTTGTTTATCTATAAAAAAAAATTTCAGAGTATTTTTTTGTTGTTAACTGTTGCTAAAAAACAGTTGTTTCTTTCTTTATGTTTCAATTCTGAAAAATTAAAAATTTTGAGTTGAGTCACATTTGAACTGGGTGTGCGATATGTTCTGTGTACTGTCAATGGTTGCTATATTATGGCAAATATAAAAACAATTTAAATATAAAAAAATAATGAAGTAATTTTAAAAATGTTACAAATTAAGAAAAAGCAAAAAGTTTTTAATGAAACAGCAATATTTTTATAACTCATACGCAGAGTGGTCTATGTTTATGAATTAAATATAAATCATACGTACCCGTATTACGAGTTAGTTAATAAATATTAATTATACGCCGTGTGTACTTTATAGTTAACTAAGAGAAATGAAGTAACAATTCATATAAAAAAAAAACATAGCTCGTGATTGGGAAAAAGTAAACTTATTACAGACCTGGAACAAATATGAAATTAATGTAAAATACTTGAAACTGACTTATGACCCTAATACTATAGTCAGAAAGTGTTTATGTTTATTTTACAAACACTAACAGCACAGTATATTATAACTAGAGATTCTAGCCTTTACATAAACAATCTGTATTTTAATAATGTTATATTTTTGATTTGAAGTAGTTCAATTCTTCCAAATTTGGTTTTAACTTCTTATCAAGTAAGTAAAACAATACAAGTAAAGCATTGAACTTTTTTCTTCAAAAATTATAATTTGGTTAAATCTTCTACCCATTCTACATTGGTCTCTCAGGATTTGCGGTGACGCAAAATGAAACATGTAAGGAGCTGTCAGTAGATAAAGTTTGAATTAAATTAGCGGATAAAGAAATTTTTAATTAATAAATAAACATTCCGGGTAAACATTTTATATGGAATTTAATAAAATTATATCTCATTTGTATGTTTCCACATAAGCACAAATTTATTAGTCAAATATGTCATCTACATGTATGTGAGAATAACCAGGTGCGGATCCAGGAAAAGGTTTTGGGAAGGAAACTTAGAGTATTTTTAATTAATTAATCTTTTTTACATTTTTGTATTGAAAAATATTATTTTGAGGGGGACAAATAAAACTTACTTAATAACAAACATAATTATTTTATATATTTATATACATTTTTAATCGTGTTTCCATACACCTTAAATGTTAGTTCAAGCATTTAATATAGTTTTTTAACCCTTTCACGTCAATGGGAAACATTTTTCCCAAACCTTAAATTGATAATAAAAGTAACTTATTTTTACTTATTATTCAGTTTGACAATTAGATTGCATAAATGAATGTTGATTAATATTATATAAAAGCTAAGAGTTGACAACGTTGAAAAAATAGATGTTCAAAACCATTAACGGCGAGTCCCAAAAATTTTTCCCACTGCGTGCTTTTTTGATTTGGTTAGTTTTATTGCTGTTGAAGTTTTTTTTACTGAGTTTTATTTCTGACAAGTACTACCTGGTGAGTATAGAAGAATAAAAAAATTAAAAAAAAATAATATGTGACACAAAGTGCTTCAATTTTGTATTTCTATTCCATGGGAAAAATCTTTCCCTATGGACCACAAGAGTAGTCTTTCGTGTTACTATTATATTTATCTTGTTTTGCTGTACATGTTCACGATATTAGTTTTTAATTACAGTTATGGCTAGAAAAGGGCGTAGAGAATTCTATTTACGTGAAAATAAGATCTTACAATTGCTCATGGCGGATAATAGTGATGGAGGAGATGAACTTCTTCTAGATGAAGAAGATCAAAATTTTTAAGAAGAAGATGTTGAAAATGATGCAGGTATTGTTGAAATCGAAAATGCAGTTCAAGAAGATAATGAAAATATTGCTTTGGATATTGCTAATGTTATACCTAGGACAAGAATTGAACAAATACGGCAAAATTTGCTCTTCTATAATAATGATTGTAAATCACCAGTAACCAATAGAGCATACAAAATAAGACCAGTCATTTTTTCATTTCAATTATTGTTAATTATTAATTAATTAATTATTGTTAAGATTCAATATTGTTCCGTTTTTTTAAAGTTAATTTGTGCAAAATTCATTCATAAAAATGCAATAAAATGGTACTTTTCATCCATAAACATTAGCATTATTTTTTACCTTTATAGTCCATTGGGAAAAATATTTCCCATAAATTCCATAAAATCTGAATAATTGTTTTGGATTTTGTTGTTATTTTAGTACATTTTATTTCCAAATCGACTAAAGAAAACCGCTAGATACTATTATATAATCATTGTTTCCTTATGGTCGTGAAAGGGTTAAGACACATAAAACTTAAGTTTCCACAAATTCAACTGTTTCTACCCAATGAACCAATGAACGATACAATAGCGACATCGCTATCACCACAAATATCTAAAAACGATATGAAATAATATTTAGTTTAAAAAATAACACTGTTCAGCAAAATCAGAAAAATTTGATGAATCGTCGTTGCGACCTATCATTTCTAAATGACTTTAGGACGAAAAGCACGAATAGGTCTTAGAATTTCAAAAGATATAGTTTGTTAAAAACTTTTTGTAGAAAAATTACAATTTTTTGATAAATATTTTACAAAAAATACAAAATTGAAAATAATAATACAACTTTTGTGCAACATTCAAATACTATGATCTATGCATTTTAATATTTTATATTACACGTTTCGAACGATTCGATAATATTTTCTATTCTATAATATTTCCTAAAGTTGAAATTTCTCATTTTTTCACGAGTTTGTTAATAAAAAATCTACAGCGAAAAGAAGGCCCAAAACTTGAATAAATATCTTTAGTAAACATCACTCAATTTATAAAAAAAAATCGCGAACTTTCTTGTTTAGTTTAAGGGAAAATTACTACGACACAAAAATCTATTTTTATACCTTAAAAATATGGAGTCTGTGACAACTCTGAACTAATAAAATACAGATAAAAAATATTCAAATATATTTAACACATGTTTCTAATGAATACCAATCAAGTTCTTGCTGCGTTTTGATAAAAATAACCATTTTTAATCACACATGTTAAAAATGTACTTTTTATATTTTCTCTCTAGTAATTTTAAATCAGACTAGACTAGTTTCTGCCTTTTTATGGACAGGCTCATCAGTGATTTTCCATTTAAATTGTATTATTATTTGTGTCTAATAATTATCAGTTTGTCTCTATATGATAAATTTTTCAACAACATGTGGCTGTAAGAATCAAACCTGCGTTCATCTTACATTACAAACGTAACAATTTCAAGTATGTCCTCGAATCCAATACAGCTAAATGGCAGTTTCTTTCCTATTAGCTTTTTCTGATATTGTATATTTTATTCAGAAGTGACAACACTAACAACACAAATATTCTATTTTAGATTTTGTTTATTTTCTAATCTTCTCCGTCTCTATTTCACAATGTTACCAGATTGACGTATGGTTTTTACGTTAAGGGTTGACAACTTTTGCGTTCTAAGTTGAGACATCGCCACAGTGCAAATTTTATAATCTATTTTAGTACAGTGTTATATTAACGTCATATGCACAGTCGCAATTAATTTTAATAAAATAGATATAAAAATTATGTTCCAAATCGAATTTTTTTGAAAATTTTGATATACAACTTATGGATGTTTTTGATGAAATGAATTTATTGGAATATAAGTTAACATCATGTGCTACAGTTTTTCAAAATCTAATAAAAGATTTTATAATATTCACAAAAAATATAAACATGTGAAGTTTTCAATTTAATTAATTGGATATCCTACATCCTTCACTCAATCACAATTAATTGGCATGGTTTAAAGTCCATACTCTAAGTCTAGTAATATGAAATGCAACACTGCTACCATCAAGTACCACCTGTTAGTAGACTAATGTCAAATTTTGAGCAAGTTTCGTCATTTACTTTGCGTTTAACAGATGTTTAAAGCATACAACCTACTAGATTTTTTTAAAAATGGAAGTAAATTTATAGTGGTCATAAAACAATACTTTTGCGAAAAAAAAAACCGTCAATCAAACCAAGGAAAAGCGTGATAAATACTATGGGAACTCTGCATCATCGATTTCAATGGTAAAAAGTGGTTTACTAATTTTCATTGTGGTCGCACAAGTACAAATGACGCTGAACGTTCTAGACGGCCAATTGAGGTCAATACAACCCGAAAATGTTGTCCAATCGAATAGTAAAAGTGCGTGATATTGTTGATGCCATAGTCATTTCACATGGCAGTGTGGTTTCGATCTTGAATGATCAGTTGGGTTTAAGAAAGCTGTCTGCAAGATGCGTGCCGCGTTTGCTCTCATTGGGATACATGATAATCCACATCGATTACCTTCAAAAGGGAAAAACAATAAACGGCTAATATTATGCCAACTTATTGGACCGATTTAAAGAGGATTAAAAAAAAACAACTCTATATGGCCAAGAAATGCCTATTTTATGGACCTCGAAAATCCTATTTTTGAAAGGAATACAAAAATTGGAGAAACGTTGGACTAAATGTGTTGAGCTACAAGAAGATTATGTTGAAAAATATTTTTTTTTTGCAAAAAAAAAACTGTGTTTCATTTAAAATGTCACGGACTTATTGATCCGCCCTCGTAGTTCATTCAGTTCTACGAATTAAAACATTTTAGAGAAAAGAAAAAAACTTGATTTTGGGTAAAATTAAAATTCTCGAATAATTCGACAGCCGAAGCTATTATTATAATTTTGTGTTCACATTCGTGATCTGCTTTCTAAAATCTATCAGAACTGATAAGTCAAATGTCCGATACATTTTTAGTGTTTAAATGTGTAATTTGTGTCGTAATAAACTTCAAAATATTAATCTAAATATAAATTAATTTGCTTAAAATTTCATTGAATTGTTTTTCATTGAATTCTTAACAAGATTAATTAAACAATATCCTATTGTGCTCGCCAATACATCTTTCCGTAAGAACAAATAATTATATTTGTATGGACAAAAATTAAAATGGTTAATAACATTTCTTCTTTTCAGAGTAAATCCATAATTAGCGAAGATTTGCTTACCCATATTCTGCAATTTGTAGTGTTTGAGCGAATTCTAAGTTCATATAAAATCGTTTAAAGTTTAGTATAATCAAGATAATGCTATTTTTTATTTTAAAATTCTTCAAATAAAGTTTAAGATTCTACAAGTGTTTTAATGATATGAAGTTTTGCACTTTTTAAAATTATTTTAATCGCAAAAGTTATCATAACTCTCAAAGAAAGTGATAACATTGTATATATTGTTTTCGATATCATAATCACCTGAAATAACGAGAGAATTTCGAAATCAACTGGACTTGGGCGATTTTACTATCGTTCTGCCATAAAATTTCGATAGCGAAAACGGTGTCATATTTTTATGGAAAAGCGATATCGTTAGGAAACGTATATTTTAGACCTAATTGCCTTATTGCAAATGTAAAAGTCCAGTCTATTTGAGCGAATCCTAAGTCTCACACAAAATCTTTTAAAGCTTAGATAATGCACTTTTTTATTTTACAAATACTTTAAATAAAGTAGAAGATTCTACAAGTGTTTTAATGATATAAAATTTTACACTTTTCAAATTTATTTTAATCGCTTAAGTTATCATAATTGTCAAAGAATGTGATATCATTGTAGATATCGTTATCGATATCATAATCGCCTGTAATAACGATAGAAATTCGATACCAACTTGACTTGAGCGATTTTACTATCGATTTGCCATGGAATTACGATAGCGAAAATAGTGTCATAGTTTCATGGTAAAACGATATCGTTAAGAAAAGTACATTTTAGAACAAAAAAGTGCGCCCCGGTAGGTTAGTTGGTAGCGTGCTGGCTTATCAGTGCGGGGGTCGTGGGTTCGATTTCCACCAGAGGCACTGGTCTGTTTTCGCCACAACGCGCCGAAAGACATTGTAGCTAGTGCTCGGTTAGGGTAATAGGATATAATTTGTAATTATATGATTATTAATAAATAAAAAAAAAAAAAAAAGAACAAAAAATCAATCGTGTTCGTATCACAAGTGATTATCATATATCATAATAGATATCATATAGGTGATATCGTTTCGATATCATAACGATATCATTTGGTTTATTCGGTAAACCCCTTTTGATACATATTAAAAACATACTTTTACACACATTGTGTCTATAATTTTTAAACAAAATGTGTGTAAATATTTTGATTTTTAGCATTGTGTTAATTTTGCACAATTTATAGTAGGTAACAAGTTACCTACATTTAAAATAGTAGAATACAACAAAATATTTTTACAGTGTATACTCCATTCCTATTTCGTTGTTGTTATAACATGTTAAAGGATATAAGAAAAAAAAAAATAACAACAGAAGTAGGAAATATAATAGAAAAAATCATAGAAAAACACACACACACATATGGTTTAAAACATGAAAAAAGTTGTAAAGATAAAAAAAGTTGTTTCGTTAAAGTTTAGTTATTAATTGGAATTGTTTTGAAATTGTTTAACCTTAAATTTTTTTTTTATCAAATACTGTTTGTTTTACAACAAAAAATGTTGATAACATTGTTGTTAAACATATTAATAACACTATATAACACCACAAAAGATCTGCTCTTGCTACATATAATTTCTATATAATATCGGATCGCTGAACACAAATCTGTAATTGGACGGTTAGTTTTCGAGATATTTTAGATTTTCATTGAACACAATGTTTTAAAGCAGTTGGCATCACTTTCGCCGAATCGATTTTAAAAAGTTTACGACTTTTTGTGGTTCGAGCTTAAAATGCCTGGGCGTCGTGACCATCCCCAGCCAAAAATAGCCTAGATTTGGTAAGCCGCAACTACATTTGTATGCTTCCAAAATAGCGCTTCACCGCCTGGCATACTTCAAAGTAATTAGGGAAGCCTTCTGTAGTGCTTCCCAAAATGCCTTCTTTGGAGCAGTGAATAATGCTTTCAATGAAGCAATAAAGAATGCATACCATGAATCATTAATGTTGTTAACATAAAGGGTCCGCCAAATAACTTTTTTTTTTTGAAAATGTGAAATGTTATAATCATGAAATGTTAACATTAATAAAAAAACACTTGTTCTTTCTTGTAGCTCTAATGAGCAACTGTCTCTTTATTAAATCAAAAAATACTTAGAACTACTTAAACATAAATTATATTAGTGTGTGATATTGCAGAGCTTGCAATTCACATGCTAGTAGGGTTGGTCTGTTGTTGACAAACAACATTCCACAAAGTGTGGGTCTCAAGTTACATACAGACGGTATGGTAACGTAGACTTGTCAAACACACTACACCTCCCATTTTTAGGAAAAAGATTGATCAATTAGAGTAGCTTATTGATCGATCTTTTTATATAACTTAATTAATAAAATTTTTACATTTACAAGAGGAAATTTAAAACCATTGGTTTAATTTATTATAAAACCTTTTTTTTTCTTTTTTTTTTCTATGAAAATAAATAAAAATTATCGTAGTAAATGATAATTAGAGAAAAGGTTTACGAGACGATTTAAATTATTGAAATTCGTCTTCATAAAAAAATTTTGTTCAAAAATAAGATGTATCAACCAACATTTTTATTTCTGTATCATTTGTAACTTATGTTATCATTTTTCTTTATAATACTGTAATTTTTTTTTTAAATTATTTGTTAAGATCAAAGACATCACATGCTTTTCAATTCCATGTACCCGCCGGTATGGCCATTACCGCAAGGTCATTAATGTCAAAGAATGCGATGTTTTCAAAGAAAAATGGGACTTGGTATAATTGTATTTTCCAGTGTCCAAGTTCATAAGTAATAATTCAGGTATAAATTTGTTGTTTGAAGTGTTATTAAAGAGATGCGAGGATTATCAGCGATATTTATTATATATTATGGGTATTTTAATACCATAAATAATTGCGCTGTGTATTAATCAATGAATGTTTGCTGTTTACACTTAGTGTAAAAGCTAGTTAACCGAAAAATAAAAAATAAATTTTAGATTTTAAAAATAATTTATAGATTTTATTAGAAAATCAAATTGTCAGTGCAGCTAGTTGGTCACTGAAAGGTTAACTTTTTACCATTTTCCTCTTACTGAATCGTTCTATTACTGATTTTTTTTTTTTATTATTATTATTAACGTAGTATTGTTAATATTTATATATGTGTGGTGCTGCTAATGTCTAATGTGATGTCGAATTCATTAGCAATTTATTTATGTTGTTAATTTGGCACGTCGTTTTTTTCTATTAAGTTTTAAGAAGAGGACTCTAATTGCCGGTCTCGGGACCTGAGGCGTGTGGAATTACTTCCAATGCCTTTAGCAATAGCTTGCCTTAACTTCAGCACTAAGTCTATTTAATAGACTTGGTATACAACTTCTTCGGAATTCTAGTTCCGGTATTGGGTTTCCTGTCTATATTTGACATAATATTTAAGCTTTGATCAGACCAGAGCACTCAAGCTGCTCTATCAATTTAAGATCAGAACTCTAAATATTTTTTTTGGAATACCCCGGTACTTTCAACAATCGCGATTGCGCATTTCTACAATGCTTATCAAAAAGTGCACTTTTTATTATACCATCCAAAATATATGTGGCCTATTTAACGGGCTCCGTTCACCTCGCCTTGCCGTCTACTTTTTCAAGACTTAGGATGATTGAGTCTAGGTCAATATCCTATTAACAAAGGGGCTGGCTAATGTACCGTAATATAATTCATTAAGAATTATCTTCATAACGCGCTGCCATTTATTATTTAAAAAAATTTGATGGACGTCTCCCTCAAATTTTTATTAGTCTCATCTGAAACTATTAGCACCTTTAACAAAATTCAGTAAGGGTAAATATACTGTTAGTAATTCTAACGTATTTGTATCTGGGTAATTATGTTGTGATATAATGAAGTATGAGGATCAATTTTTGATGATTGGTGCATCCGTATAGTATGCACAAGTTTGAATCTGTTGCTTTTTGAGAGCAATGAAATCGAATCAATTTTGATTCTGATAATGGGATCCATTCCTGGTTCGTAGGAACCAATAACGTGAATCATACAAATATGACGGAAACCGAGTCCGTATCGCAAAGTTTCATTTAAGTCTACATGAAATCTATAGGCGGAAACTGAGTCGAAATTGCATGGTTTCATTTAGAGTCGTGTAAAGTATATAAATACTTTTAATATGTGGATTAATTCAACGTTATTACATTACGTAATAGTCCGTAATTGGATCAGTTTGCACGTATTACACAAATAGTGCGTTGTAAGGAAATTGTTAATCTCAAAAAAATAATTGTAAAACAAACATAGAATTTAGCATTAAGTAAATTGAAGTATTAAAAAAATACAAAATTACAATTTACAAAGAATAGTAGCAGAATAAGATATATATAAAGATATAAATAAATAAATATTTCTTTATGTATTGAAAATAAATAAGTGGAGACAAGCATAATGGAACATGTACTGATGAAATCTAACCCACGGCTTAATAGCCTACAGTGATTACATCAGTGTAAAGATTCCAACCAAATATGATTTGGTTTTCTTGAATTTCCATAAAAGATTATGAGTATATTGACTAATAAGTGAAATTGTGAGTTTGTTTTTAGAGAAGAGAATTCCCACAGGCTTATCATGTCTTTATTACTCAACAGAATAGGCTAAGCATTGCAGAGCCAAAAGGGTTAAAAGTCAAGTAAGAAAAATCAAAATCAAGGATAGTTCATAGGCGAACTAGCAGAACGTATATTATTTGATTTTGATATAATTGGAACAAAAGTATAGGGTAGTTTTGCTAATGCAAATCTAACGGTACAATTGTTACTTGATGAGATAGAAGAAATAAGTCGTGTCATGCATCATGATTTATATGATAGGAGCTACAAATCGGGAATCATTTAAACATCACAACAATAATGAAAGAAAGTACTGATATTTTTAATGAAAGTCACGATATATCGATTATACGACTATAGCTTCATTATAATACAGCATTCATTAGTAGTTGTTGTTAAATATGATTTGTGGCATAGGATTATATCATGATACAGCACAAAGGTGAAATTAAGAGGATGTCTTTACTGCATTGCTGAATCAAAACTATACAAAATGATATAGTAAAGGAATAATTCGGCATTAAAGACCTTTAAGATCGAAAATAATCAATTTCCGGAAAGTGTTATAATCTATCATTGTGTGACGTTACCCGTCAAAAGGTGATAAATCAGACCATTAAAATAACATTCATAGTAGTCCAAAAACATATTAATACACGTTATTCTACCGTTAGCGGTAACAACGCTAGTAATCATATGTATGGTACTGTGGTCGATTGTAACATAACATGTTCCGATCGTTATGATTTCTTTCTGGTATCACAATGTGTACGTCAGAGTACAATTAGTCTTAGCTATTATGCTGTCATCCGTGATGATTCTACTTAAAATCAAGATATTCTATGGAGATTAACTTAACCGATATAAAGTGCTATTGAGAAATCTAAGGAATTTCAAAGGAACCTTAGTATTTACAACAATAAAAAAATATTATAATTACAACAATTATAATTGTAAAACAATCAAAAACGTAAAAAAAAAAAAATATTCAAAGTTTCTTTGTTGTTAATCTATGGGAATAAAAATTATATTCCCTTAATAATGATGATTTGAATTAGCAAAGTCTACAAAAAAATATTTCAAAGACTCTACTTTTCAATTCACTATTATTTTAGAAAATTCCCAATGTCAATTCGCCTGTTATAAGGGTTTTCTTGTTGTTTGCAAGGAAAACTATAACGAATTTTTATCCATTGGTCATGGCATCATTTTCATAAATACAAAAATGATTCATTAAATTTTCTTTAATATTTGAGAAACTTTAATTTTGAATCGTGGAAATTTTCCGAATTTCCAATTTAAGTTTACGAAATTTATATAGAAATAAAATAAAAAATTGATAATATTAATAATTGGATATTAGAAAATATTTTTCTTAAAATTCCATAAAAGTTTTTTTTTTTTATACTTCATTATATTTGGTTAAAAAAAAAATAAATTAATGATTAAATAGTGTGGCATACTTTTGTGCACAGATTAGTGCTGCCATTTATCATTTTCCTCGCATTCCTTGTGTTGGAGTAATAATTCCAAATAATGATAACTTTAAGTAAAGTTATTAAATTTTCGTAAATATAAGATTTTTGGCACTTTAATACACATGAAAGTGCGGGCCAATTTGTCAAAATCATGATTAAAATTTACAGTGTAAAACACTGGGTCTTATCCATCTCTGTCAATAATGCAACCCATTACATATGGCAAAATCAAGTTTTACATTGATTTACTTAACTAAGTTTAATTGGGCTGTTTATTAACAGGGATTTCGATTTGTTCATTGTTTAGTAATTAAAAAAAAAATTTATAATTTGTCGTGGCATTCGTTATCCGTCACCTTCATATAGACAGATCCCAATTGCAACGGCAAATATAGGTCATGCATCATTCGATGACCGGTAGATTTTTATTGCACTAGGGAGTGTCCCGTAGGAGTCACCATAGTCAATAAAAATAGTTATTAGAGTGTTAGTAATTTTTTTTTTTT
>CM037855.1:160073809-160138555 GCA_021234595.1 Delia radicum | reverse complement strand
TGTAGAGCAAAATTAGATTGTGAATATAAATGTTTTCGACTACGACGCCACCTATAAGATCGATTTCTGGATATGTTTTTTCTTTCCACATAATATATATACATTCTAAATATGGGCCAAATCGGGCCTTAACTACAACTGTAAAAATCATTTTCGTAAATATTTGGTCTGAAGCGCCACATAACGGGTTAGTTTTTGGTAATTTTTTTTTCTTGTTATATAACCAATATGCGTAAAATCGGACCATAAATACAACCACAAATAAACATATTCGAAAATTTGTCGACCAGAGCGCCACCTACCGCACCCAATTATATTTATATATTCTTATTCAAGCACCAAACGAGCCAAAGTTGTGAATATAGTTTCAATTCTTCCAGTGGCGTTTGATTTTATATAATAAGAAGAAGTAAAAAACGGGTGTGATAGATGACAATGGTTTTTCCGATATATTTTACTTCTACACCAAATCGTTTCAAAATTTGTTTTAAGGAAGACGCTTAATATCCTAATATGATATCATAAAATATATTGAGTTTTATATGATGCAATTTTGGGCAGCCATATTTTAAAAAGTAGAAGCTTTCCCGATTTTTTATGTTTGTTTCCCTATTAGTCAGAAAAATCAACTTTTATTTTTGTCGTTCTAAATTGGGCAAATGTGTGTGTGTGGTAGACAATTTACTTATAAAAATGGTGATGCTTTGCTTCAAAAAGTTTGTAGACTGGAGGTTGCAAGTTCGATCTCGGTTTTAGGCACACACTTTTTCTGATTTTTTTGTTTCATTCTTTTTTATACAACATTGATTATTTATTTCATGAAAAGCTCTTTAAAGACGAACTTTTTCTGGTTTTCGCAGCATTGGCAAGTTGTTTACAGCACACCTTATGCTAGTGCTGACATATTTGTGCAGCCAACTGTTACCCAGCAGTAATCATTCACTTATGATTTAAGTTATTATATGTCTTTGGCGGCCAGGTTTCGAATCCCGGCGGGACCAAAAAATTATAAATGAACTTTTTTTAATTTTATTATGGAAAATCCATTTTTAGACCATTCATTTCCTGGTTTTACCAACATTACGCTAACATTGGAAATTTTGTTTCCCCAGTGCTTGGCTGACAATTTTGAACAGAAGGAACTTCTGTTTTATTATGTTGTAATTTTGTGATTGGGAAAGCACTTGTTTGCCAGCACTTACCTTGCCATCGATGGTCCGTTTGTCATTTTTTGACTGGGTACTATGAATACTACTACATTTTTTTTACACACACGTTTATGTAAAACTAACAACTATTACTACAACAACAACTTCAGCAGCAATAACAACAACAAAATTGTGATTTAATCCGCTTACAGCGCTATGAAAGATAAGCTTTAAAATACAACATGTGGAGGGTTCGTTGGTTCCCGATTAAAAAAAAATTATAAGCAGCTTTATGTAGTCAGATCACTTTATATTTGACGCTATATGCAATCTTATTAAGTTTCATTAGCAATATGGATCCATATAATTGTATCCGTATATATGGGCTGAGATCCAATCTTATGCTATTAGAAAAATGTCCAGTACAATTTTATCCAAATTAGGACCCTATAGAATTGTATTAGATTGCATCAGATATGTTTATATGTTTATATCTAAGCTGATACAAATATATATAATTATATAAAACAAAAATATTACTGTATCCGGACTTTGATCTGATATAATTGTGTATGATTTTATGTAAACTGATATATCTAAATATAATTAGTTCCGAGTTTTAATCTGGTAAATTTCACCAAATGTTACCTTTTTGTATATGATTGTATGAAAATATACACAATTTCATGCAAATATATTCTCATTAGGCGGGTCGATTTGTAGGGAGTCAAAAAAAATCGCTCAATATGCAAGGAAAATCGTATTCTAGGGATCAGCATAAGAAACTTTGCAGAAGGAACCATACCTCTAAAACGAATTCTGCTGTCCCAACCGATGACGCAAAGGGTCAAATTTTGAAAAAGCTCACTTTGATATTTCAGAAAGTAAGAGAAAGATTAAGATTATGGTAGCTAGTTCTTCCCGGGAGACGCGCCAGCAGATTAATGCATAAATCATCATTCTAGGTGACCGTTAAGGGGTTAAAATTTAAGTTGAAAGAGGGCCTTTTTAGCCGTGCTTTTATAGCAAAATGTACAAATCTCGGGATAGAGATATTTCAGAAAGTAGGAAGAGTCTTTCCAAGATTAGGGTCTCTATTACTTCTCCTGAACACGCTCTAGCAGATGAATGTAGAAATTATATTCGATTGGGTTGGATTCGATGGTGGCACTCTAAATGGGTAAAAGTGGGATTTTTCAAAATTTGATACTACGGGTCAAAAGTCGAGACATCAGAATTCGTTTTAGAGGTATGGTTCCTTCGGCAAAGTTATTATTTTGATCCCCAGAATACGATTTCCTTGTACTTTGAGCAATTTTCAAATCGACCCGACCTAATGCTCATCCTCTCATATCCGTTAAAACCATAAACAAATATTAAGAAACATATTAGTTGTTTCGTTTTTCAAAAAAGTTACGGCATAAATATTTTAAAGTTTTAATGAACATTCTGGTGTCCCGAAAGTATACAATTTTACCTAATTATGCTCAAACGATGAGTATTATCCAGTTGATTTTGAGAAAAATAAAAAATTTCGAGAAAACTTATAATTCGCTACTTGTATTTTTTAGATTTTTGCGCCAAATTGGCCTCAAGTTAGGTAATGCTGAGAATATATTTGAAAATATATTTATAAAATTTCCTTAAAGTAATTTTGGTCCACTGCGTCGTTCAATTTAAAACAAGTAAATAATAAATTACTAGTTACAACTAAATGATGCTGCGGTGAAACAAAATTAATCTATGGAAATTTAATAAATATTTTCCCATAATATGCTCAGCATTGCCAGACTATTAAACTCTTCTTTGTCGAAAAATTCTGAAAACACACTACGACCGCTTTCAGAAACTATAAGTATGTGTCCTCAAAATATTTTTCGTTTTTTATCCATAAGCAGCTCAATTATGCAATCGTTCGAGTACATGATGAAATTCTCAATTTTTTTATATTTGGGACAGGCTAATATAAGGCCTGCGGCAATATATAGTTTTATCCAAAAGAAGATCTACATGTTTCTGGTATGAAAAGATGTATAACTATAAATAGGTCAAGATATCGTGTTATCCAAATCGAAATACATTTTTTTCGTATTACACTATATGTTATTATTAGGGCTAGCAAGTTAATGCATTTATATTTGTGTATTATGTACATAAAATAGGTATTTTATGTACCTAAAATTTTTTATTGATTTTTGATATCGCTTCCAATATTATTTCCACAATTTAAAAATTTTTCTTTCAAAAAGTGTTTAAAAAATTTAAAACGGCGAATAAACATCGCCAGAAAGTTATCAGTTGCATTTTTCTGTTGTTTTTTTTTTCGTGTTAAAAAAAAATTGTAAGCATAATTTTGAAAAATATTGTTTTTTTAAATTTCTAAAAGTTTTCTTAAAGACATGCATTTTAATGCAAAATTTGCATTTATACCAAAATATGCAACAAAAATGGCAAAATATTAATTAAAATATGCATTGATAGCAAATATGCATTTATAACTAAATATGCAATAACAAATCGATGCCATTTTGTTGCAAATTTGTTGATTCGCAAATTTATTTTTGTTTCTTTAATATATTTATTAGATAATCTAGCACAACAAGATGTAAATCTTATAAATTATAGTGCTAGTGAGTATAAAAAACATAACACATATTAAATAAAAATAAAAAAAACAAAGTTAAAATTTAATATTTAAGATACAAAGATAAAAATACAAAATTAAAAGTAACAAGTGTTTAAAATAAGAAAGGCATCAAGGGTTAGACAAATAACTGGCAAATTGAATATTTAACCAAAGTATATTTTAAGCACATTTTTAAATTTGTTTGCGTCGTTTATGACTTGAATTCGATTAGGGAGAAGGTTCCAAAGACTAGTGGTGTAAATGAAAAATTGGCGTTGTGATAATAGGCTTTTAAATTTTTCTGGATAATATTATTCCCACGATTGATCTAGCAAATTGTATTCTGCTGTATAGGTAGACAGGTTGCATTGACGTGATTATTTTATGGAATAAAATAAGACTCCTAAATTTAAGAAGGTTTTCAAAACTTATCTTATTAATTTGATATGAAAAACTATATATAGATTCACGGCGCCCCTTGTTGAAGACATATCTTGCAATATTGTTGTAAGCAACTTTAAGTTTTCCAAAGTCCGCAGTGTCACAGTTTGCATAAATTTCACAGCCATATAACAGAATGGGGATAAGATACGTTTTTGCTAATAGCATACGTATATTAAGTGGTGTTGAATATTTAACAATCCATAGATTACGAAGCATTCCGAAAATCCTTCCCACTATTGAGTTTATGTGGATGGACCAAGTTAATTTAGAATTTTACTCCTAGATTTTTCGATGAGTCTACGAGTTCGATAATATTGTTGTTTATAGAAATCTGAAGATCATTACTTAAAGTTCTTTTACTTTTTGACAGAAAGATGCATTTAGATTTTGAAGGATTTATGCTTAAGCCATTGGCAACAGCCCAGTTGTGTATATTGGCTAAATCACAATTAATATTTTCTACGCATAGATTTATTTCATTAATAGAAGTACTGTTGTAGATTTGGATGTCGTCAGCATACATTTGCACCTTGCTGTGTCTCATTACATCGGGTAAATCGTTTATATATAAACAAAATAAAAAAAAGGGTCTAGTATAGATCCTTGCGGAACTCCTTTTTTTTACATGGAGAGCTGTTGAGTACCTTCCGTTAAAACTTACAAGCTGCAATCTGACAGTGAGCTACGACCTTATAAGCTTGCATGCTGAACTAGAAAAATAAAATTTTTTTCAATTTTCTTTATTAGTATTGAATGATCTACAGGGTCGAAGGCTTTACTATGGTCTAACAGAACTAAGAATGAAACCATGTTTCTATAAAGTTTAGCTCTTAAATCCTCAATCACGTCCGTTAGCACTGTTATGCAGCTTCTGCCCTTCACAAAACCAGATTGAAAATCGGATAAGAGTTTATGTCGACTAAGGTAATCTTTAATCTGTCTACTCATGAGATTTTCCAATACTTTTGACACAAATGGAAGGATCGCAATAGGCCGAAAATCATTGTTTTGCTTAGGAATAGGAATAATCTTTGAATGCTTCCATACTTCTGGAAAAATGGATTTTGTTAGGATTGTGTTAAATAAATGTGTAATAAATGGTAAGAGCTTTTGTATAATGGCTTTACAAAATACTGGATTCATTTCGTCCAAACCAACTGCATTCGATTTTATAGTTGAAAGGCTTTCAAGAACTTCACATAGGTCAACACAACGAAAACTAAAGCTATTTCGATATGAACGATGCATAAATCATCATAAAAGTTATACAATGGAGAAATGGCATTAATGTTCACAAAATGATCGTTTAAAAAGTTCACATCGACATCATCATCGCAGAGTGGAGCGTTATCACGTCCTATACCAATCTTGCGGATTTCTTTACATTCGGATCTATTGTCAATGGCCGAAGAAAATTTTCTTCCATAAAATAAGGTTTTCGCCCGTTGTATTTCCTGCACCACATTTTTTCTAGCAGATTTGAATATAACAAGAAGTTCTGTAGTTTTAAATTTCCGCCACCTACTATAAGCAGCATTACATTTATCTATTAATAATTTAATTTCCGGGGTAAACCACGATTGATGTTTGCCCTTAATTAAATTAGTTTTTATTGGAACACAAGTATCTAATAATTGTTAAACATTGTCCTGAATAAACAGCAGTTGGTCGTTAACACCATCAAAGAGTAAATCTGGTCCCAACGGATGTTTTCTATATTTTGGTTTCAAGTTGTGAAATCAATATTACGGAAATCACGATAGGTAAAATAGGTATCCTTCTTTTTACACGGGTATCATATATCAGATATATAATATCGTGGTTTGAAAAAGCAGATCCAGGGAGTTGTTGATATAGCAGCACTTTCGATTTATGGTTAACGAATACTAAGTCTATCAAACTATTTGATGATCTATGAGAGTGAGTTTGTGTAACTGTATTTACTGGGCTGAGATGAAGAAGAATCATTGGATCAATTAACGGGTTGTTTATCAGGAGGTTATTATTAAAGTCGCCAACAATAAAAATGTCATCGTATTGTACCGATATATTTTCGAGAGCTAATATAAAAGTGTCAATCCTAATGTCTTTATGTGGCGTATAGACACTTTCCAACCAACAGTATTCTTTTTTCTTTAGTAGTCACTTCAAGAAATAAGTACTCAATTTCACTGCTAATACCCGATCCGAGTTTAACTTTAAAGTTAACACCGTATCTTACATATATAGCGACACCTTCACCTTTAGCTTTTGTCTCAACGCCGTTAACTAATATCCGCCTGTCAGATCGATAGAGTTTAAAGCGTTGAAGATTATATATTGAGTCATTTATATCAATAGCAAACCAGCTCTCGGAAATGCAGATTATATCGACGCCAGCTGACGCAAATAGGTATCTGAATTCATCCATTTATTGTTTAAACTCTGCGCATTAAGATGCACAATGTTCAGACCTTCTCTTTGCTTAGACAAAATACGAAGCATACTGTACAAACTGTCTCTGGAACTATTATTACCATTCGCATTCATGTATCATGGTATAAACAACGCAGCAATTTTATATTTGTTAAGATAATATATAAAGAAAACATTCTGTGATAAAACAAGTAAAATTAAAATACAAAAACAATATAAAAATGTAGAAATTAAAACTAAATATTTGAGACTAAATATATCAAAATATTTTAAAAAGTTGAAACATTTGAAGCATTTGAAATATTACCACGGTCTAAATAGATAGTAACATTTGGGTCCTCAGAGTCAGGAAATAACTTGTGTAAGTATCCGATCTCATCAATTTGAATGATATTACCATTTGCTTTTCTCTTTATGTAGACAAAACCACGCAAAGTAAAAGCACTGCTGATCAGTTAACATTGTTATCCCACTAATTACAACAAACATGAATTTTCATGAAGTTCCGAGCACTAGTTATTATATATAATTTTGATTTGTGTTGTATATAATTATACATTGGTACATAATTTGAGTAGCCATATATAATTATATATGTCATATACGATTATATATTGGTCCATATGATATAAGATGTTATGTTATATGGTATCGTGTATTTATATAAAATAGTGCATGATTATATGTAAACGCTTTTACTCGGGTTGTTAGTTTAAAGCGAAAATTATTATTCTCATAAAAGTAACAGAAAACTAGAAAACATGAGAAAAATTAACATTGTTGAGCGCCTAAAAGCATGCATCAGGGTATTAAAGTAAATGTTTTGTTGGTTTTACATACTTGGAATTAATACCACAAATGCGTGTTGGATAAGAATGCTCTACGTGTGTTAAGTGAGTGTGTGTGTAAATAATGAATACATAGTTGAGTTGAAAACTCGTCAAATTGAAGTTTCCTTCTTTTTGCAAAAAATGTATAATTGACGGGGTTTACTACCACATATTAAGAACCAGAATCAAATTATGAAAATATATACTTTTTAAAAAGTAAAACCTTGCATTAACAGTACATTAGAGTATCCCGTAGCTAACGGTTATGAAATATTGGAACTTATTAACAGTATTTAGAATATAAGAACCCCAATCCAGGTAACATGCAGAATGTGGTAAAAAGTAATAGTTTTTGTTCAGATTTTTCTCATATTAAAGAGAATGGTAACTTCACACTAGCACATTTTGGACACTTATTGATGTGTTAGGTAGTGTGTCTTAAAATAGATTTTAAAATTAATTTAAAAAATCTACTTGTCTAGTCTGTGTACAATGCAAATGCTGGTAATTTTAGTGTGTCATTGTCAAAGGAACCTGGTGATGTGTTAGGTAGTGAATCTAAAAATAGATTATAAAATAAATTAAAAAAATCTACTTCTCTAGTCTGCGTACAAGGCAAATGCTTTACCGTCTGATCTTATTTAGCCTGTGCATATGTTCTGGCTATCGCAAACGTTTTTTTTTGCGTGTGTTTAAATACGAAGGAAAAAAAATGAAAACGCTACAAGAAATTAAAAAATGAAAACAAATACTAGCACTACATAAAGATATAAAATTGTAGTGCATTGATATGTAATTGGTTAGGGATATGCTCTTTACCAACAAGTGACCATTTGTTTTGCTATTTAAGCATTTGAACTCAAATGGCAGAACTTAAGAAAACAAAAATTTACTAGGTGACACAATATTACGAAACAAAACATAAGTTTAAAGTAAGGAATTAAACTAGGGTCCTTAAATTTGTTACATTTGTTGTACACATATGCTTGCTTTCCAAGCCAACTGTGCAGCAAACAAAAAAGTATGTCGCAGGTCTACCAAACTAAGAACATTTGATAACCTGTAAGATACTAATAAAAACGGAACAACTTTTTAAATTTCTCCAGAAGTAAGGGAAGGTAGGCATGGTTAAATATTGACAAATTTTGCTATAATTTTTAGTATATTACTTATTATTATTTAACCGCATTCGGCAAATGACAGAAAAAAAATTTTTTTTTCAACATATTTAAACTATATCGAGAATTTAAAAAAAATATTATAAGTTTTTGAAAAAAATTAAGAACTATTTCCGAATTTAGAGAGCTATGCAAAACTCAATTTATGTAAAAATTGACCAAAATTTACTTTTATTTTGTTATTTATAAAAAATTGTTAGATGCTTTTGTATCGATCTAAAATGTTTTATTGTGTAACTCGTATTAGTTTTGGAGAAAATATTCGTTGAATATTGTCCTCCATATATATTTAAATATTTCTGTGTTATATCTGCTTAAGGTACTTAAGAGTATGAGCAATGTGTAAAACATACGAGTATAATAAAGTTATAAGCAGAAATATTGAAATATATATAAAGGACAATATTCAACGAATATTTTCTCTAAAACTAAGACAAGTTACACGATAAAACTTTCCAGATCGATAAAACAAAATGTAACCATTTTTTATAAACAAAAAATAAAAAAAATGTTAGCTAATTTTTAGAAAATTGATATATAAATATAAATTCGGAACTAATTCCTAATTTTATTAAAAAAGTTTTATATTTTCAAAATTCTCCATTAAACAATATATACTAAAATTTCTAGCATTTGCCAAATTCAGTTGAATAATATAATCGCAAAATTTGTCAATATTTACGCATTCCTACAATCAAACCGGAAATAGCTAGAACTGAGTTTGAATATTTAGTCAAAAGAGGTGTTTGTAAAATATCGTCTTCGCCATCTGCATCCCCATTGCATGTGGTTCTGAAAAAGGATGTAAATGACGAGGATTACAGAAGGCTTAAGTGTGTATCAATACCTGATCGCTATCCATTACCTTACGTACATGATCTCAGTATGAATCTAAAAAATACGAAACATTTTTCGAAATTGGATCTAGTGAGAGCTTTTTATCATGTATTCTAAAAAAAAAATTATATGAAATATTAAAGATTGTTTCAGAAAAGTTCCGTTTTTTTAACCCCTCTTGACTCCCAACTTGAAATTTTTACATATTGTAACTGATACTTTGAGTTAATTGTAAAATAAGTTTCAGAAAAATTATTCAGGGGTCATTTGAGATATTCGCGAATAAAGGAAATTTTTAAATTTGTTATCCTTTTCGCGTAAAAATTAAAATATGTGCAACCCTGTTTAAAGGCGAGAATTTGATCTTTAATATGACACTAAGTTTTTACTTTTCTGTGGACGCGTTCAAACAATAAATATTTTTTAAATATTTGTTAAAAAAAAAACCCCCCAACTTTGAGCAGCGACTAAACGCAAACTATAACGAATTTTAAGAAAAATAAAAAAGACGTTAACTCCATATTAACTTCGTGAATGTTTATATCAATTATTACTAAAATTAAAGAGAATAAGTTGAAAATGTCGTTTTTTTGTGATCACTATTCTTTTGTCTTTCCCAGCAAAATAATAGCTGAGGAAGAAGTAGTAAAAACACCATATCTACTGATCCGGATGTGGTGCAAACTTAGGTGAATCATTAAAGAGTTTTACATTGTCGTGTCATTGGGCAGATGGTGTGAATTTATAACTTCTTTGAAAGCATTTTAAACAGTGCATGAATGCTATTTTTCAATAGTTCTTGGAAGGTCTTTAATAAAAATGTGCAGCATACTCCTGGGATGTTTGAAGAGCTAGCGGTTAAAAAATAAAATGATTATATTATATGTCAAAAATTTTAGCAAGAAAAAATGAATATCTGTAGAATATTATGTAAAATAAATTATGTATGTATGTTGTTATTATTAATTTTAATCTTAATAATGTAGACTGAAAGCCACGAAATCACAGCTTGTTGTAAGCGCTAAAATCCGCGCTAATTTTACCCAAAAGTAATGCTTCTAAGTTTAAATTCGCTATATAAAAACCCAGCAAAATAAGAGCTGCGGGAGAAGTAGTAAAAACACCACATCTACTGAGTCGGATGTGGTGCAAATTTAGGTGAATCATTAATGATTTTAACATTGTCGTGTCATTGGGCAGATGGAGTGAATATATAACTTCTTTAATAGCATTTTAAACAGTGCATGGATACTATTTTTCAATAGTTCATGGAAGGTCTTTTTCAAATATATATTAATAAAAAAGTGCAGCATAATTTAGGGATGTTTCTTTAAATTTAAAAAAAAAATATTTTGGTGCCAGCGAGTATTGAACACACGAATCTGAGACACGATCTGCTGTATTGAAGTAGACCGCTCTACCATTTGCACCAAAGTTACTTATGCAGTACAACAAACTTGAAACGAACTTTATGAAAATATTGATATATTTTTATGAAAACAAGAAAAATATGCTACACAAATATATAATAAAAAAGATAGAATAATGATTTTTAAAACTTTTTTTTATGTAATTTCGTATCACTGAGATATAAATTATTTTTAAAATATTTTTAAGTTTTGATTAGGATAACAAAAATATTAAGAAATAATAAAAAAAACTCATTTAACAGTTTTGAATTCATTGCATATTTTAAATATTTTTTTAATAATAAATTTGACGAGAAGTGTCTTTAATAAGATTAAATACACTAGACAATGAAAAAAAGTATTGGAGAAGTAGTTTCACTACAGATAGGGTAAAGTGGCCTGCAATGAAGAGAGTGTGCCTTAGAACGTAAGATCTTTTAATGTTTCCTGTATTTTTTTCTAAAAATCTGGAGAGAGAGGTCGGTAAAAACTGTATAGGTAAATTAAAGAGATATACCTAAATTAAATTATTTGTCAACTCTAGATAACAATTTTCTAAAAAAAATTCCTTTTTGATTAAAGTCAAGATGTTTATTATTTGGTAGTTTTAAATTACTTAATTATTTTAAAATACACAGAAAAAACTGAATTAAATAAAAAATACTAAAAAATTAATAAGAATTAAAATATATAAAAATATAAAAAAAATGTATCTCCCAGTCGGGAATCGATCTCGCAACCTTCTGTTTGCAAAGCCAACCACTTGCCACCTCAACCTCCATAAAAAGAAAAAAAAAGAATATATGTACTTATGGAAAAGCACTTCTTAAGATGTTATTAATTTATATACCAATTAATTTAAATGGTGCCGCAAATGCTGTTTAAAATAACTTTAATTTACCATTTTTGGTAGTTGTTAACAATAACGAAAGCGAAAAATGTGTGTATACTAATGCTTTGGAAGTCAAGTTTCAGGGATTCTTAAAGCACTACTTCCACTTTATATTGCTGGGTTTTTAATAATCTTGGTCTTTTCGAGTTTCTTTATACGCACTATTTTTTATTTTTCCTGACATTATGTTAATATTGGCAAGTGAATTCTAACGGCTGTTAGAATTGTTGGCATGTTAGCGCGCTAACTGTTAGGCAATGTTTTCATTTATTTACGTTTCTGGCTATCATGTATTTAGTACATGTATACACTCATATAAAACAGTCTGTTAAAGTTAAAGAAAATTCTGTAATTGATACAGAAAATTTTGCTCATATTAGGCCAGCAGATCGTTTTGCTGATTTTAGCAAATCGATATTGTAATTTTTTAGTAAAAGTAAAAGTAGTAAAAAAATTAGTAAAAGTTACTAAAATTTAATATAATTTCACTAAACTTTTAATGGAAATCGATTTGCTAAAATCAACCAAATTTTATACTACATATTTGTAATTTATATAAATAAACAAATAATAAATAAAATTAATTTACACTGAATACAATTATTTTCACAAACTTTATGAAACTTTTTTACGAAATGATGAAGCACGTGTATTTTTATAAACTCGTAGTAACATTTATGAAAACTTCGTAAATATGATAAAAAAATTTATTACAAACGATTTATGAGACATTTTCATCAATATGATGATACTTTTTCCCTCAGTGAAGTTAATATTTAAGTTTATAAATAAAGTTCAAGACATTTAACCATCTTGTGTACAGATCATACATGGGAATTTTTTATTACCAATGAAATTTCATTACCATTATTTGATACTAATGATAATGGAAAAAAAAAATCATTACGATTTAATGATAATGAAATATTTTTCGTTAGAAAAATCATTACTAATGATAATGAAATCACACTGAAAATAGGTTTGGATAGAAAAAACATATACTTTTTTGTGGGCGATATGTAAAAAATGAAATCCTTGGAATAGTTTTCGGACATAGACCATTTGTATTATCAGGCTGAATTAGCACTCCTATGGATCAAAAATTGTGTCCGCTTTGCCCTATCTCGCCTAGTTTTGGAGATATTGGCCATTTAAAAAATGCCTTTTTATATAATATGAATAATATCACGAAAACTAAGCAAGATAAAATTTTACAAAACTTTACCTACGGAACACATACCGATAATACTAATGTGTTACGTTTTTCGATTCCCCTCGTTCCCCGTTCCGTTTCATATCATTCAATTTTGCACCACTGTTCTATTCTATTTTCGGAGTGTTTAAATTAGTATTTTCACGTACGTATATGGGTAAACATATATATATATATATATATATATATATATATATATATATATGGGTATAACAAAAAACACATGATATTGAAGTTGTATTATCTTGCTCATACCATAGTTCATGATCGAAAAGGTCGCAAAATAAACTCTGTTTTAATCTTTTAAAATTTGAAAGTAAAACTTTTCAAATATTCAAAATTATAATTCAAGTTTGTGTTTGGAGCGTCTCTTTTTCAGGACATTTCATATAATAAAATTTAACTTTTATTTGATTAGACAATAATTATCTATATTATAATCTTAAAAAAAATCCTTAACCATTAGTGACCTGGGGACAAAAAAAGATCCCTGAAACATAATTTTAATTATGACTACAAGATTGATATAAAAAATCACCACTTAATAAATATAATTATTTTACGTAGCTCTTAATTTTTACGTTTTGGGCAAAAAGACCCTCTAGGAAATTTACAGAATAACACTTTTCATAATTTTCAGAAAAATATTACTTAAAGTTTATTAGACTATTATTGCCTTTACTTTTATTCTGTAGCTGTGTTTTACCTTACTGTGCGGAAGTTTTTTATATGGGATCTGCCAAAAAGCTCTTCAAAATCGTGTCAAAAAGCGTTATTATTCTTTGCAAATTTCACCAAACCCGTATAATTGTGCCCGGTTAAATCAATACCAATGTCGGTTAAAACGGTGATCGAAATTAATGATTATTTTCATTTTAAGTTATTTCTATTTTTACCAAATTATAAATTTTTACTGGAATCAAAATACTCAATTGTAAGACAGAGACTTATAATATATACAACGCAACTAAAAAAATAAATAAACAGCAGCTGTTTTACTCAAGCAAAGTGCTCAAGCAAAATACTCAAGCAAATCTTATTGTGGTATTGCCAGCATCAAAAAAAATAAAAAACACCATCAGCTGTGCGGGTGGTTGTTAAAAACCCCTGTAGGAAAAATTAGCAAGATGAATACTGATGAATTGTCATCTACTCCGTCTTTAAGTGTATTTCGAATCACTAAATACTGCATTCAACTAAAATAAGAAAATGATAGTCTGAGAGATTATATAGAACAAAATAATACAAAAAGTTTTGATCCAAATCAGAAGATTCAAAAAGAAAATCAATTCGAAACCGATGAAGATGAACTATGCGAAGAAACAGATTGGATAATTCAAAAACATAAGAAAAAAGTTAATAAAAAGTCAATCAAAAAGACCAATTAAAATGTCGTTAAAAATAAAAATCCTTCAGAAATCGTTAGAAAACTGGTTGAAAAAGAACCCGTAGAGACAACCGTTGAAAACAAAGATCTTTTAAATCCATCAACACCTCCAAATACTGTGCATTTCGAAAAAGACGAAGATGAGCTCTGTAAAGAAACTGAATGGGTATTACAAAAAAATAGAAAAAAAGGTAATAAAAAAATAAAAGCTAACTCTTCTCCGGAATAAGCGATCAAAAAGAGGCTACGCTTCAAAAACCAGAGCAAAATAAAATCGATTATAGAGAGAAAACCTCCTCCTATAGTGGTAACAAGTATAACAGATTATCAGAAATTTCATTTACAACTAAAGAAAATTATAGAAACCCCATTTACAATTAAAATAATACGCTCAGGAACATACAAAATAAATACTTCTGATTCCAATGATTACAGAAATGTAACTAAAGCGTTAACTGAAAGTAAAACTCCGTGGTATAGTTTTGAAGACAAAGGATCAAGGCCAATTAAAGTAATGGTTAAACCACACTTGTGAAGTAAATTCTATTGTAAATGATTTACAATCACAAGGTTTGCAAGCTATTTTACCATTTAACAAATTCAAATACAAAACAAATGAACCACTTAACATGTTTATGGTATCATTTGAAGCCTCGGAAAATATCAAAAAAATATATGAAACAAGAAGTATTCTTAATACACTAGTTTCAGTTGGCCAATAAAACACCAAAAGCTAATTCCCCAATGTAAACATTGCCAGGGATTTGGCCACACTAAAAACTATTGCAATAAAACACCAAGATGTGTTAAATGTGCAGGAAAACATAAATCTATAGAATGTAATAATGAACACATGGATCATCCAAAATGCTGCAACTGTGGTAAAAATCACCCATCAACATACCGTGGTTGCGTCGTCGCTAAAGAACTCCAAACAATTCGTAATAAAACGATGCAAAAGTGTAATAATACAAGCAAATATAAACCTGAAGGTGAGATCAAAAATTTTGATAAACCAAATACATCTAAAAAAAACTTCATGCGCAAATGTAAGTAAAGGGGCTAAACCCAGTGGCGTACCCAGGGGGGGCCCTGGGGGCCAAAGCCCCCCCCCACCCGAAATATTTTCGATTTTTAATTTTATTTTTGTTTTGGTTAGTATGTAATAAATGAATTTATAATATTTTTTTGAGACTATAATTTTTCAAAATAATGTTATATTAACTGAAATTGATCTATGGAAACACTACCATAAAGACCATCAAATCCGCTAGATGCTATTCAAGATTGCAACAAGGAGCTTTTTCCAAATGTTTACATGTTTTTACATTTACTGATAGTAATTCCTGTTACAACTGCATCCGCGGAGAGAAGTTTTCCAAAAAGAGTGAAAACATATTTAAGGAATTCTATGGGTGAAGCTAGACTTGGTGCTCTAGCTCTTGCATCAGTGTATCGAGAAAAGGTTGAACCTGACAAAATCATTGACACTTTTATGAAAAAAAATCGTTGAATTAAATTTTAAGAGTTTTGTTAATAGTATGTAAGGATCTTAATTAATATGATAGCTCACTTTAAAAATCAAAATAAAATTATTTAATTGATACATAACTTTGTTTAATATTTCAAAAAAAAAAAAAACTTGTTTGTAGATATAAGAAAACTAAAAAAACAAAGACATGTCAAAACATTTTTGCTTCAAAATTGCTATCATAACTGGGTATAACGTCAATGGTAACTTTCCCATCCAAAACTTATTTAACAGATACAAAATATTAGTGTCCTACCGAACTCATTTTTTTCTGCAGAAGCCGAACTTCGGCCATTATATCAATGTTTGGCCGAAGCTGAACTTTTTGTTTTAATAAAAAAAAATATAAATTGTTTTTTTAGATCAATAAATTTAAACCAAAAAGTTATTAAACATAAACAAAATACAAATTTATAGGTATATTTTTTAAAAAAATCATATTTGGAAAATAGTTTTTACTATTTTAAGTACAAAAAAAGAATAAAATATTTGTATTGTACTATATTTTATAGTCAAAGAAAAATAGTTGATCGATTTTTAAGTTGATATAGAGAAAAAAAACTTAAACTTTAATATTTAAAATAAAAAAGTTTGATATTGTAATGACAGAAAAGCAATTTTTCCGCATTCACACCATGTGAATTGCTTCGTCTATCAGAATACAGCTGTCCGGCAGCGCTAAAAAGCTGTTCGCTAGCTACACTAGTTGGTGGGGCTGAACAATATTTTATTGATACAGCTTTTATATTTGTAAATGGACTTGAATGCCAATACTCAAATCTTATATATAAAATTCTCGTGTCACAATGTTCGTTCCTTTACTGCTCCGAAACGGCTTGGCCGATTCTCATGAAATTTTGTCGGCATATTGAGTAGGTCTGAGGCCAACATCTAAAAATGGGCGTGATCGGACCAGTGGGCGTGTCAGCTCCCATACAAAGTAAATATTTAATATCATATATCTACAGTTCTATAATAGCCCGAGTCTTAGAAATTTGTGCACGTTGATTATTTGCTAATGTGAAAAGCCATGGGAAAAATGGGCGTGATCGGACCAGTGGGTGTGTCAGCTCCCATACAAAGAAAATATTTAATATCATATATCTACAGTTCTAGAATAGCCAGAGTCTTAGAAATTTGTGCACATTGATTATATTATGAATAGTCATGGAAAAATTGGGCGGGATCATACCAGTGGGCGTGGCAGCTCCCATACAAAGTGATTGTTTAGCTCATATACAAAATTAATATTAATATTAAATATCTAGGGTTCTATATTAGCTATATAGCCTTCATATTTTGTACGAGTCCATCAATTACAAATATTAGTAGTCGAACTGAAAATGGGCGGAATGGGATAAATGGGCGTGGTACCAAAAGCAAAAAACAAATAAGCATTAAAATAAATCATCACATTCAAGACTTTTTGCAAGGTTATTTAATAATGTTTTTCAAAAATTGTTTTAGCGTTCCTCATAGTCCTAGAATAAAGGCGATAGAAGGACAAAGAGGCGTTGGGCTTCCCATGAAATTACAAATTTTAAAATGATTTACTAATGTGAATTTATTTTTTTAATTATATATTTGCGTAAAAAAGTTTTCTTGATTTAAAGAATTAATTACAATTAAAATTTGAAGGCAAAGCAACGTTTGCCGGGTCAGCTAGTATATTTATATTTCGGGACCCAAAGGCTCCGTAATAAACATTTAAATTTCTTTTTCAATAAAAATTTTCGTTTGGTTCTGCTACTTCTAAGTCTGGTACTGCATCATCTCTATCCCAAATTGATGAACCTGTTATTCTCTTTTCAGGATTACTTACCACTCGAATTTTTTTTATATTTAATTATATCGCATTAAATTTGATTATTTGCTTATAAGTCTTGTTGCTATATTTCTGGAAACTTTTTTTTAAACTCTTTTGGCTTTTTGAAATTTTTTCACACACATTGATGTTTAAATCTCGGTGTTTTTTTTTGTATTCTATCAAATTCAACGTTGTATTTTTTATGTAGTTTTTTTTTTTTAAATTCTGAAAAGTAAATATAACCACAGTTGTTATTTATTTGTGCCTTTTATAAATAATCGTAAAAGTTCGGTAGTTCGGCCAAATTCGGCCAAAATTTGGCCAAACACCGAACTTGTCCGAACTTCACTTTTTGGCCGAACTACGAAGCCGAAGCCGAGTACTTGGTCGGACACTACAAAATATTAAATATAGGCTCTCGTATGTAACAAATTATATGATTTTCAAACAAAAAAAATTTAAAAAACAAAAATTGGCCCCCCCCCCCCGAAACAAAATCCTGGGTACGCCGCTGGCTAAACCCCCAACAACAAACGAAACAAATGCCCTAACATTAGTTTTAAACCAATTAATAAAAAGCGAAAATCTTTACAAATCCATCGAATTACGTTTGGAAAAGCTAGAAGAAAAATTTTTAAATATGCACTAACATGGATAATACTATAAAAATAATGTTATGGAATGCCAACGGGCTATTTAAAAATATACGTGAACTAGAATTTTTATTAAAAAATGAACAGATTGATGTCTGTTTGTTATCTGAAACTCATTGTAATAAAAACTCAATATATACCATAGCATATACCCAAGTAACACTTCTAGAGGTGGTAGTGCTGTGATTATTAGAAAACATATAAAACACCATTTAGAAAAAAGTATCGAAACTGAGGAATTCCAATCGTCTACTATTGCTATAGAGGCTAATAAACAAACTATTACTAACAGCTTTATACAGCTCGCCAAATATTAAAATTGCATATCAACACTACGAAAATCTCATAAAAAGTTATGGCGAAAATCGTGTTCTTATCGGAGCAGATTTTAATGCTAAACATACCAATTGGGGTTCAAGGCTTACTAATACAAAATGCAGACGATTGCATGAAGCAATACAATTGCATGGATGTGACTATATTTCAACTGGCAAGCCAACATATTTGCCTACTGATATAAATAAAAAACCAGATCTAATAGATTTTTTCGTTTTTAAAAAAATTTCCAAATCATAAAGGGTGGTTAAATTTCAAGGGCCGATGTTGATTTTGAATAAAACACAAACTATTTAGGAAATTATTGTAATTTTATTTTATTATGATATATTGGTATTACTCAATTATGTATGGAACAAAATATCGGCCAAATGGGCGCCGCGACCACGGCGGCACACCTCCATCCGATGGTCCAAATTTTCGATGACGCTGAGGCATAATGGAGGTTCTATGCCGTTAATGTGCCGAATTATCTCATCCTTTAGCTCTTGAATTGTTGCTGGCTGATCGACGTACACCTTTTCTTTCAAATAACCCCAAAGAAAAAAGTCCAACGGTGTCAAATCACATGATCTTGGCGGCCAATTGACATCGCCATTACATGAGATAACACGGCCATTGAATTTGCTACGCAAAAGAGCCATTGTTTCGTTAGCTGTGTGGCAAGTGGCACCGTCCTGCTGAAACCACATATCGTCCACATCCATATCTTCCAATTCGGGCCATAAAAAGTTCGTTATCATCGCACGATAGCGAACACCATTCACAGTAACTGACTGACCGGCCTCATTTTGGAAAAATACGGCCCGATGATGCCGCCAGCCCATAAACCGCACCAAACAGTCACTCTTTGTGGGTACAGTGGTTTTTCGACAATCACTCTTGGATTCTCATTCGCCCAAATGCGGCAATTCTGTTTATTGACGAATCCACTGAGGTGAAAATGTGCCTCATCACTGAAGATGATTTTCTTCGAAAATTGATCATCCACTGTTGCCATTTCTTGCCACCATTCTGCCCATTCACGACGTTTGGAATGGTCAAGAGGCTTTAGTTCTTGAGCCAATTGCACCTTGTAAGCGTGTAAATGCAAGTCTTTATGCATAATGTTCATTAATGACGAGCGTGAGAGGTGCAATTGTTGGGCACGACGACGAGTTGAGGTGGACGACTCTTCAGCCACACTATCACGAACAGCAGCAATATTTTCTGCAGTACGAGCTGTACGAGCATGCACTGGTGTTCTCACATCTTCTACAGACCCGGTTTGCTCGAATTTTTCCACGATTTTTGCGATTGTACGCACATTTGGACGATCAAATTGACCAAAAAAATCACGAAGTGCACGATATGCATTTTGATTTGAACGCCCATTTTCATAATAAGTGTGGATAACTTTAACACGTTGTTGGATTGTGTATCTCTCCATGGTTCAAATTGAGTAAGTCTGAAATTGAGAAATGTCAAATAAAATTCGGAAAAAAACTTGGCGTTTAGGTGTGGTTCACATTCAACATCGGCCCTTACAATTTAACCACCCTTTATATGCAAATAACTGATGGATTTGACATGAATTCTGACCATTTTCCAGTTATTCTTACACTTTTTGAAAAAGTTAAGGAAAAGGAATTAAGCCCATGTCTTACAAACCAATATACTGATTGGCATTACTTTAAAGCTACATTAGAACAAATGGATATACCTTTAGATAAACCAAATTCTCCTCATGAAATTGACCAACAAGTAATAAATTTAACTGAAATAATACAACAAGCAGCATGGAGAAGTACTCCTGCTATGTCGCACACCACAAAACCTACAAAATATCCAAAGGAAATTGTGGAATTATTACGAAAAAAACGAAAACAGCGAAAACTTAATCAAATAACCCACGACATTAACTTAAGAATAAAAAGATTTAAAAATCAGCAATTCACCAAAAACATATCAAATTTAACAAACGAAAAAAAATACGGATTACTCGTTATGGAAGTGCACTAAAAATCTAAAAAACACCACAACACATGCAGCACCTATAAAGGACTGTAATAACAAATGGGCATAAACTGACACCCAGAAAGCAAAGTTATTTGCCGATCACCTACAAAATACATTCTCAACAGATAGTTTATCTGACTATAATGAATTGAATGTAAATAATACTATTGAAATTAATGAAATAGAAATACCAAAAGTCACTCTCTCTGAAGTTGATTTTGTGTTAAAAAAAGATCTGAAATTAAAAAAGTCACCTGGCTTTGATTTAATAACCACAGAAGTATTACAGCACCTTCCTTTAAATATAACTTTTAAATTAACGCAAATAATAAATGCATCATTTCGTCTACATCATGTTCCGAGTTATTGGAAAATAGCTCAAATTATTATTATCCCTAAACCCGGTAAACCAGAAAATGAAATTACATCATACAGGTCAATATCGTTGTTACCAATGTTATCAAAAGTATACGAAAAATTAATTATTAAACGTTTAAAAACAATCATCGAAGCTAAAAACATTATTCCAAACCATCAATTTGGATTTAGAAACAATCATTCAACAATCGACCAAGTGCATAGAATAACTAACGTCATTGAAAAAGCATTAGAAGAAAGGAAAATCTGTTCGTCCGTTTTTATGTCGACAAAGTCTGACATAATGGATTACTTCAAAAACTTAAACATATATTTCCAACAAGTTTCTATAACTTACTGCAATCATATTTACAAAACAGATATTTTAGAATCGAACATGTAAATGAATATTCTAATCTTAGAAAGATAAATGCAGGGCATTATTTTAGGCCCCCTTTTGTACCTGATTATTACAAGTGATTTACCAACTCATCCACATTGTGTAACGGCTACATTTGCAGACAATACAGCAATTCTATCGATTGGAAAAACAATAACAGAGTCTTCCCAAAACCTTCAATCTGGTGTAAATAAATTGATTTCATGGTCCAAAAATGGCGAATTAAACTTAATAACACAAAGTCTATACACGAAGATTTTACAAACAAAAAAATTGATAACATCGAAATTCCCCGTTCCATGATTCGAAACTCAAATGGAATGAACACGTAAAAACAAAAGAGAAGAGTTAAAAATAAGGTTTCATAAACTAAATTGGCTTATAGGGAGAAGGTCTGTTCTTACAACACATAACAAACTTCTCATATACAATCAAATTTTAAAACCCATCTGGACATATGGCATTCAACTCTGGGGTTGTGCTTCAAAAGGTGTTGTAAACATAATTCAACAGTTCCAAAATAAAATATTGAAAAATGCAGTTAACGCTCCTTGGTACGTACGCAATGCTGACCTCCATCGAGATCTCAAAATTAAATAGTATCCGAAATAATTTCTGATATAGCAACCACACATACAGAGAGACTACGAACTCATGTAAATCTAGAAGCACATAACCTGATTTACACTGCTAATTTAGAAAGAAGATTAAAACGTACAAAACCCTCTGATTTAGCAAACCATCAACGCTTAGTTTAAGAACAACATCTCTTATTTTAGACAAACTGCTTGTTAGCTTTAAGCTAGTTGCAGTAAATGTTTGTATTTTTATGTAAATTATTTTAGTATAATTTTTAAAAAATAACATTATATTACAAAAAAAAAAAAAAACTTTTATTCAAAAAAATCTTTTACACGTAATTTAAATAATGACAACAATAAAAGAATATGAATCCTTTAAATGGATCAAAAACAAAGTTTACACATGATAAAAACTATTTTTTTAGGTAACTTTATCCATGTTTTCACTTTTCGCCATAAAATACCAACTCTCATAAAAAATTCAAAATTTCATTCAACCAAATTGATTCGGTTGCCGTAATCTCGTAAATCGGGTGGTCCCAACCAAATTCATTTGAATTTGGTTGCAACAACACCAATTTAATGGCACTAACCAAGGTGAGTTGTGACAATCGAATATACGATGTTGCAGCAACCGAATGATTGCACTAGGAAATTTATAAAATAATATTTTTCAGATTTTCTTAATTTTGATACGGGTACATAACTATCGAGCAAGCGCAATTCGTTATAGTCCCAATATTATTTTTACTGTTTTTAAGTTTGGGGTCCAATGTAACCCTTAAAAATAATATTGATACAATAAAATACTGGGGAAAACTAGACGAAAAAAAACTATTGCTGAATTTTTCTTTCCTTTTAAAAATTAAATTTTCTATAAAATCTTTAACTATTTTAAAACCAAAGCAACAAAACAAAGCAACAAAACATTAAGGTTAATAAAGATAAACTTGCTGATTTAAGTTCTAAAAACTATAGTTTTTTTATCTTAATTTTATTGTTATACGCTTTTTGTAAGTTTAATGCCTCATATATATTAGTTTTAACTACAAGTTTTCTTCCCTACTTTTTCTACCTTTCCTTTCGTATTGTGTAAGGAATACGAGCAACTACAAAAAGATTCTACAACCCTAATTGAAATAAGTTTTAGTGCAAACATCCGGCTAAATGTAAATGCACTTAAAAGCTCTAAATTGCGTGCCCTCCAACAGTAAACGTTAATAGAAACAGAAAAAAGCTAAACGAAATAATATAAAAAAAATGGCAAAAAACACAGAAAATTGTAGGAATTGCTAAAACAAATATTGTTACGTTTTTACCTGCTAACTCGATGCTATATTCATGATGATTTGTTTTAGTTAGTTGTTGTTTTAGTACGTGCTTTTTATTTTGTATAAATGCACTAGTTTTACACATGACCACATGTGAGAATGATATGTGAGTGTTAATGTATTGGTGTAGTACCGATTTTGAGGGAGATTTACTTAAAATGGACCAAAATTCAGCAATAATTGCTAAAAATGTAAACAATTTGAAAATGTTTTTATGCCTCTTAATTTCTATAAATAACGAAAAATTAAATTTACCGAAATAGTGATTTATAACATAACAATTCATTTTGTCTCTCCCTAATGCTTCAAAATAGTCTACATATAGCTCATTTACTTGAAGAACGTCACAACTCAAAAAACATTAATTTTGAGTTAATGACGCAGAATTATTCTTTATATCACGTATAATATTGTGTGAAAAAGTCGTATTGATATCTCGTATACTCCACCTCTTGAGAGAAATGATGTCGTCATTTTTTCTTCAAAGTGGGAGTAAATTGAAACTTTGAACTCGTTTTTAACAAAATCAAAATCTTTGAGTTATGACGTTATTGCAGTAAATGAGCGTTATATGTATTGTTAAACTAAATTAAAATGTTCATGCTTTTGCATGTTTATGTATATGTGATCACGTTGTGATTCGTAGGTAAATGACTCTATTGCAAAGAATAATTTTTAAAACATTATAATACTGTTAAATCGAAATTTAATGGCAAATTGTGGTGGAAAAAAATAACATTTAAATGCCCAAAAGTATGCTATGAATTTAATATTTTTATAAGCTTACACTCATAGGAAAAAGTTGGTAGAAAAATTAGTAAAGCCGTTAGTAATCCAACTTTGCAAGTTTTTAACTAATTTTTAGTTTTGAGATTTTAGATAAAAGTTTTGCTATTTTTACTTGACGAAATACTAAATTTGTAACTAATTTGTTTTGTTAAATTTACTGAAGTAAATATAAATTTACTGAAGTAAATTTACATTTATTTTGTTACTCAAACCCAGAGAGGTCGTTGAAATGCAATAATTGCGTTTCAGTATGTGTGCATTTTTTTTTATATTCCTTTTTAGAATGAAGAGATCCTGAATGCTTTGTAACTTCAGCACTTATTTAATTCAATTTCTACTTAGTTTTCTATTATTTTAATTTTTTTGAATTACGTTTCAATCTTTGACATATCCCAGCAAAAAAAACCTGGACTTGGTAAGCAGTAACTACATCTTATGCTTCCAAAATAGCGCTTCACCGCCTTGCATACTATAAAACAAATACGGTAAGCTTTCTGTAGTGCTTCCCATAATGCCTTCTTTGAAGCAGTGAATAATGCTTACAATGAAGCAATATAGAATGCATACCATAAAGCATTAATATTGTCAACACCCAAAATGCGCTTCTTATTGCCTAAGAAGGCATATTGCTTCTAAGAGCACATGAAAGAAGCGGTCTTCACCTGCTTAAAAGAGACATACCAAGTGGGACATCGCGAACAAAAATCATGCCTACTGGATATGCTTTGGAAGCGCTTCGTAATTAAATAATACCTTCCGGAAGCGCTTCCGGGTAAGCACTATTTTATGCTGTGATAGCATTCCGATGTATTTACAAAAGAAACAAAGGAAAAAAAGGTTAACTACAAAAATACAACTCTGTATATTATTTGTCTTATAAATAAATGATTGTATTTTAGCCATTTTATTATTTATTCACGAATAGATGGCGCTTAGTTTACACGCACACAACTAAAAATCCAACTAAAAATAAGTAGATTTTACAGTTTTTTTTGTAGTTCTTGTACTAATATTTAGCAAAAATTATACTGCTTTTTTCAGCAACGTAATTTTAACTAATTTTTAGCAACTTTTTCTGGTATTTTTACAGACTTATTTGTATGAGTGTACTAGCTGTTTCTACCCGGTCTTTCCCGGAACTCAAATTCTTTTAAAATAACACTAACACATATATATGTAGGTAAAGACCACTGCAAATGTTGTTAAAAACAAATGAATTTTAACTTAAAGAAAGGACGACATACATTTCAGTAAATTCAACTATTAATGTTCAAAAAATTTCTAACAATTGTAGTAAAATTGAACCACATGTTAATCAAAAACAAACAAACATTTATTTTCTTTTAACAAAAAACAACTGTAAAATCATAAAACAGTCATTTGATGTGGTTTGTTTTTTAAATGAACTACAATTTTAGTAATAAATTTAATTTGTTCTACAAATGCCTGGCATTTACATTAAAAATAAAGAAACTGTATTACAACCCAAGCAACTATATATTTTTAAAGCAGAAGTCCCCTGAGTGTATTAAACATAAATTTTTGTTGCATTTACCCAGTGAAGACCAGCAACAAGTTTCATCAATTTTCGTCCAATGTAGCAATTTCATTAATATTTATGAAACGTTTCATAAAAAACAAGTATTATAATGACTATATCATGGTCTAAATATTTTTTTTTGCACAAAAATAATGAAATCCTTACTAATACAAAATATGGGTTATATTGTGAAACATTTCATAAATATAATAAAATTGATTTTGTATTTTATGTTACTTTTCATAAATATTATGAAACGGTACATAGCACGAAAATTGATGAAATATGTCATAAATATGATGAAGGTTTTCCTTTGAGTGTAGTTGAAGTCTTAAAAAAGATACCGATTTTTCTACGATTCCTTTTTACGCAGGCCCCTGAACCCAAGCGACGCCCCGGGGATGTGCGATCTGCCTGAGCCTCCACGACCCGACACATTGTGCAGTATGTCTCCTTTTTATAATACTGTGAACTTTTTAAAGATCTAGTAAAGTACATCACATTTTATCATTTTGTAATTTTTATGAGAATTGTTTTTTTTTTCAAATGTATGGGACATTTTTTATTAAGATTAAAAAATAACTAAATGGCTTAATATACATTTAATATAAAGCTATTACAATTAGTTAGTTTAAAAAAATATAAGACGATCTTTTGGAGGGCGATCTTTTTAAATTTTGAGCGGAAGCTGGTGAAAAATAAAAATTTGCTGAAAAATACAAAATTTTTCACTTAGGCGAGATTTGTTGAAGAGTAACAATTTGTATTGCAAAAATTCATAGTAGACCATGCATTGCAAAATAGTAGACCATGCATTGCAAAATTTTGCTGAATTTAGCAAGTTCCAGTGAGAAAGTTTTTTTTTTATCTAAAGTAAAAAAAATTATTCAAAAATTGCCAAAAAATCGGTGACTTTGGCTGAGGCATAAGGAACGTTAAAAACAAATTATTTTTAAATAGCATATTAAAATGTTTATGTAAAAAGTGGGCGTGGCCGGTCAAAGAGTATGTGGCGACTTTCCTTAGAATAAAATAATCAAGCGAACAAACAGATAAACAAACTAAAAATTAATTTTATATATATTAGATTTGTTCAGAGAAGTATAAAGTTTCTATGTTTTTGGGACATCATCACTTTATAAAATCTTTTGCAACCAATAACAAAAATGGCGTTATTAGTTTTTTAAAAACTCCAACTCCATCCACAGGCTCCTATCGTCCAAAAACGTTGATTTAGGAGCCCGTTTTACTGCAGAGAAAAAAGAGTTGTGTTTATATGAAATTTGAATTCGATTCAACACCAAAAATTATTTAAAAAAAAAACTTTTCTCTCCGTTTTTAAAGTGTACCGTTTAAGAAATAGTGTAGTCGAAACAATCAAATTCTTTCAAAATACTCACTATCAAAAAGAAATTTTAGCTGAGAAAAATGGTGCAAAAATTTTCGCTTTATGGTAACCCAGTTAAAAGTTATTAAGTTTTAAAAATGTTGCCTTTACTAAAATGCAATTTTTATTGATTAACAACTTTTTAACAGGCCGCAATATATCAAAAATGTTTCTTTCAATTTTCTTCGCTCAAAATACTTTTTCATGGTGTGTGCTAAAAATATATTTTAATTGTTTTTTTTACAAATTTGATACGTTAATAAATTATTAGCAGTCGCAATATGTGAAAAAATTTTGTAGCATTATTCTTAAATAGTTCTAATAAATTTTTATTGTATGTGATTAAAAAATTTATTTTTATAATTTAAAAATTAAAAACTTTAAAAACCTGTAATAAAAGAGACCCTTAATTGGCGTTTTTGGCAATGGCAGGGCAAAGGAATTAGTTGAAATTAAAAAAAAAATAAAACCACCATTTTTGGTAACCGTTACAAAAAGTGATGATATCCTAAAATAAAATTTTTGTGACGAACTTAATATATATTGATAAAAATATTGCACATTTTGTTGTTTTAAGACAACGTTTTTATAAAAAATATTTTTTGAATTAAATAAAAATATTTACATATATTATTTTTTTTCCCCCAATTAATTTTTTTTGTCATATGTTTGAAGCAAAAATAAACAATAAAAGAGTTTTTAGAATTATATGTCGAACAGCAAAAACTTTAGTAATAAGAAAAAATTGTCCTTTATTTTACAATATTTTTTTTTAACACTGCTCTAACAAAAAGTTAGTAAAGTCTGCAAAAATCGGCGTACTGCTTTTTAGCAACAAAATTAATAGACTCAGAAATAGTGTTGCTAACGTTTACTTGACTAAAAATTAAAAAATTCTTGTTGAAAGTTAATAAAATTGGTACTGAATATCAGTAGACTGATAAAAACTCAAAAAATTTGTAGAAAAATTATACTTTAGTTAATTTATTTTGCAGAAAATCCTAAACTTTTTTTTGTGATTCTTTTACAAATAATTTACAATACGTTACAAAATATAATATTGTTCATACTCCCACATTGACTACATGAATTAATGTTTTATCTGATTTTCAACTATACGAAACCAAAAAAATAACAAAATATTACATACGAGTATACAACCCTCTCTTTCCAAAAAAAAAAAAAAAATAAAACAAAAAAATTACATAAGTCTGTCTACCTGAATGTATATTTGTTTGCAGTTTGACCACACTGCATTATTAATCACTATAAACATTTAGTTTACAAATACACATTTGATCTTCATTAAATTTAAATATTTAAATATTTAATGTTTTTAATAGTTTTAATTTAATTACTACACAAATATTTTCCCAAGCTGGGACAACACAAAATTTAATTTGTTTTAATCCACAATTTTGTTCTATGTTTGAAAAACAGATAAAAAAAATCTTCCATGGTTGATTTTTTTATATGTCTTTCAAGAGTTGTACTGTTTAGTATCATTTTCCATATCTCTTCAACATCTTGACATGCCGCGATATCTACTTCATTTTGCGTGTAGTAAAAATATTAATGAGCACATTTTTGATTTGATTTTTTATTTATTTGACTAATTCCCATACTGTAATCATAAGATGTAAATCTTGTTGTATGGGATAGTCAAATAAATAAAAAATCAAATCAATCACTTTTTTTAACAATATAATTTAGTAAAACATTAGTAAAATATTAGTAAAACATGAGTTCAAAGCGGTTAAGTGCTGAATAAGTACAACTAAAATTTTAGCTGAAATCATAATTTTAGCAAAAAATTTGCTGAAATATAGTATACCTAATTTAAAAGGCGTTTTACTAATTTTTCTACAAATTTTTTTTTTGAGTGTACATTGGGGGCAATAACAAAAATATTCCTCGAAGTAGAAAATTCTTCTTTTGATCAAAGTTTAAAAGTTCTTTAAGGCAATTAACTTCTAAAAAGCTTATTTGTGTTCTTAGGTAATAGCCCTGATAATTGTCCTGATAACACTGTTTAACAAAATCAAATTTTCCCAAAATCACAGAGGAGACAAAAAAGAGAGACGTGTATCGGTGTTTGGAAAGTTTACATCTGGGTTTCATTTTAGGGGGAGGTAAAGTTTCACCCAAATGCAAATTTTTGTATTGCCAATCAGCATAGAAAATCGAGTAAAGTTTATGTTTAAAGTATATGGTGTGTTCAGCAAATTATGTAAAATGTTACGCAGAACATTTTTGTAAAATATGTTAACACTTTTACTCTTCAAGGTAAGGGTATTTGTTGTCTTTCTTTTAAAAAAGAGCAAAAAACACCATTAAAACAGGGATTTAAGGGGCTAAAATGTTAAAATTTTACTAGAAGTCCCTGAATACACCAAAATCAAACATTTTTGTAGAATATGTTAACCCTATAATTAATCAAGGTAAAGGCAAAAACACCTTTAAAACCGGGATTTAAGGGGTTAAAATGTTAAAATTTTACTAAAAGTCTCTGAATGGCATTTTTTGCTCTTTTTTAAAAGAAGGACAAAAAAGAACCCTACCTGGACGAATTTGGGGGTTAACATATTCTACAAAAATGTTCCACGTAATATTTTACATAAATTTGCTGAGCGCACCATACACTTTAAACGTAACCTTTACTCGATTTTCTATGCCGAATGACAATACAAAAATTTTCATTTGGGGGAAACTTTACCTCCCCCTAAAATGAAACCCAGATGTAAACTTTCAACACGCCGATACACGTGTCTTTTTTTTTTGTCTGCTCTATCAAAATTTATAGGTCTGACCTTGTAATTTTTTTTTTTGTGTTGTACAGTGTAATTAATAATAGCCTGCAAATTTTCGATAAGAGCAGAACAATATTTTTTTTTCTCAAATGGCAATCTGATTAGGGTAACTATTCCTTTTCATTTTCCTCACATCTTTGCACAAGCTGTAATTAGTTTTCCCGGTTGGATATAAGTTATTTAAAAGGAAACTTGTAAGTGAATCCGCAGAGATGAATGAAACTTGAAAGTAAAAAATAATTTTTTCGAGTACCACATTTGCATGGGAAGTTATTGTTGGTTTGACAAATCAACACATGATAATTCCTATCTAATTTTTTAGAGGGTCTGCCTGGGTTTCTTTAATCGTTCAGACTTAACGCGACTCTTTCTGAAGAGCTTCTTTAACCTATTTTTTAAATATATCAAATAAATGGTCACAGCATATGAAATATTGCTATCAACTTTTTTGTTTGCTCGAGTACTTTAATACTACGTACAAAAAATCAAAATTTCTTAGTTTTCATATAAATATTTTGTTGTCCTCAACAATATATCCAAGATTCATTAAAAACTTTCCATGTAAGTTAACAAAAATTGGTTTTTTAACAATAATTTTATATTTTTATTGTGTATTGAAACTGTATCCCATAACTTGAAAAGTGCTTAAAGCAAAACTATCAAAAAAACTTTATTTCGCTAAATTTGGTTATTTATTGATGCAATTTTAAAAATTATATCTAAATATATCCAATAAACAAACGATCTAGTCAGAAAATTTTTTATATATGATTTTTTCAAATTCTTTTAAGTTTGTGAGCTATAAGCAAAATTATTTTTAAAATCGAATTTTCTTGACTGTGCCATGTTTAGAGTTAATTAGAATATATTTATATATAAACCTTTCTTAAAATTGTTGTTGTTTAGTATAATTTAAAAACAAATCATACAACAAATTTAAAACTTTTTTTACTTATCCATCAAAACTGTCAAAATACTAGTCATAGTAATGTGGCTACAAATAATAAAACAATTTAAAGGCAAACGTTAACAAACTAATTTCAAGGAAGGAACCCCTAATAATTCTAAACAATTTCATTCCTTTATAAATACAATCCAAGCAAAATTGTTATCAAATTGTTATCATCTCTATAGAAGCACATTTCCATAGGTTACCTTCGCTTAGAGCTTCCATGCATATCAAACACAACCACTAGTCCATAACTATGGATAATGAATTGTTGAATGGGAAAATGTGAATATTGCTGAATAATATTTGAATGTCATGCAGCAAACACGTTGAAGAAGGAACGTATAAAACTCAACCAAGTGTAATCATGGAATAATAACTGTAAAATTTTCCTCTTCATAAACATTCAAAACAATATTTTCCTAAAATGTAGAAACAAATACGTGGGCGGAGCAATAAGTCCGTGGTTTTTCGAACTTCATTCGTAGTTATATGAAATTCAGCTCTACTTCCATCAAGTACCACCTGTTAATAGACTACTGTCAAATTTTGAGCAAGTTCCGTCATTTACTTTGCGTTTAACAGCTGTTCAAAACATACAACCTCGTAGATTTTTTTTAAAATGAAAAAAAGAGAATTTCGAGTGCTCATTATACATTATTTTTTGCGAAAAAAAAACAGTCAATCAAAAAAAGGAAAAGCTTGAAAATAAAGGGTCTGCCAAATAACTTCTGTTTTTTGAAAATGCTATTAAAAGAAACTACTGAATATTTTCTCAAATTTCTTTTTTATTTGAAAATACAATCCTTCCGGTTAATAATGGAATATAATTTCATTCAAGTGGCTGCCTCGGCTGGCCATGCAGTAGCCTGCACGATCGGTCCAATTTTTAAGCACATTATCGATTGTGTGCAGCTGTATTTCACCAATGGCTTCACGAATATTGTCATTTAAAGCGTCAATTGTCTCTGGCTTGTTGGCGTAACACTTATCTTTGACGGCACCCCACAAATAATAGTCCAACGGTGTCAAATCGCAGCTCCGAGGTGGCCAAACGACATCAGCTCTGCGGCTGATAATGCGATCTTCAAAAACAGGGCGCAAAACATCGAGTGTAGCTTCGGCTGTGTGGCACGTAGCGCCGTCTTGTTGAAACCAAATGTTGCCAATATCCTCCTCTTCAATTTCTGTGAACAAAAATGCGTTCAACATGGCCCGATAACGATCGCCATTGACTGTAACGGCCACTCCTTGCTCATTACTATTTTCAAAGTAATGTCGCAATATTTCCCAGCGTTGTTCAAGCGTATACACAACCATATTCGTTCAGCGGAAGGATAAAACTAATTATCTGTCAAATCAGACATAAGCTAAGTGTTACCATTCACGAAATAAGCACTAGTTCAAAAAAAAAAAACGTTAGATGGCGGACCCTTTACTATGGGAACTCTGCATCATCGATTTCAATGGTAATAAAGTGGTTTACTGACTTTCATTGTGGTCGCACAAGTACAAATGACGCTGAAGGTTCTTTAAGTCAATACACCCGAAAATGTCGAAAAAATCCACGATGTGGTGTTGGCCGATCAAAGAGTAAAAGTGCGTGAGATTGTTGATGCCACAGGCATTTCGTATGGCAGGGTGGTCTCGATTTTTAATGATCAGTTGCCACATCGATCACTATCAAAAGGGAAAAACAATAAACGGTGAATATTATGCCAACTTATTGGAACGATTTAATGAGGATTAAAAAAAAAAACACGACCACATATGGCCAAGAAATGCCTATTTTGTGGACCTCGAAAAATCCTATTTTTATACAAAAATTGGAGAAACGTTGGACTAAGTGTATTTATCTAAAAGGAGATTATGTTGAAAAATATTTTTTTTTGCAAAAAAAAAAAACTGTGTTTTATTCAAAAAGTCACGGACTTATTGATCCGTCCTCGTATATAGACAATAGCACAAATACACACGTAGAAACGAAAAACTTTAGTACTACAATATAGGAAAACGGAATTGAACATTTAAGAATTTTGCCTTTAGGCAAGCAATGTGTTGGAAAACTTTTATCAAACAATAACTACGACAATTGATATTACAAATTTTCGAAATAGGCAGATGGTAGTAGGAGGCCAAAAATACGAATTCATAAAGATAAAACATTTTGAGTGAATGAATAAAAAAAAATATAAGGCGTGGTTGTGATGAAGATATTAAGATGGCATATGACAGATAGTTTCCTTAAAATATGTTTAGAGAGAAATTTAAAGTTTAACGATTTAAAAATGTTTACAGTTCTTGTAGTTGTTTGTTTTTATATACATCGAGATTATTTTTATGTTATTTTCAATTTATTACGAGCTTTCAACCTCCGTATATTTACAAAAATAAAGCAAATCAAACATATTAGCTACGCTGATACTAGTATTTAGATCTGCCTAAAGATCTCATCCGAACCCGAAGTTTTAGAAAAGTTAGAGCATAATACGCACAACATTAACAAAAACCTATTAATCATTAATTTTTATCCATTCTTGTCTCCTTAGTAATCAAGCACGTGGTTAGGGTCTTTTTCTAACAAGCATCATAACGTTACTAAACTTTGAAGACCAAAAATGTTCTATTTATGTAAAAAAATGTGATATTGAATGAACTTTATTAATAGTAATATTGAATGAACTTAATTTTCAAGAATTATGCACTCATAATCATCCATGCTAAAAATACCAAAAAAAAAAAAAAATGTCAAAACAACGAAAACTTTCGTAAAATACACAAATTTTCGTTTATTTTACGAAAATTTTTGTTATTTTGACATTTTTTTCGTATTTTTATGCACGGATTATTATCAGTGTAAAAAATTAATAAAAAAAATATGAAAATTATAAATGAATTCTTTAGGCGGTTTCTAGGGGGTTTTTATTTACTTTGTGGTATATCATGAAATCCATTACAGAACGCAGAAAACTTTTATTTCTGACCTGATTAAAAACGATTAGCCGATTTTCGTGTATTACACCAATTGTTTTTTTTTTTTCAAATGTAAGAATTCGATTTTCTTTTCGGAAAACGTTAACCTTTCCGAATTTCGGCCAAAAAAGTCCATTTGGCAAAAAGTGCATTTTTTATTAATAATTCCTAAAATTCGAAATTTTGATAAATAAACATATGATTGCATTTATAGTAATTAAATGTGCTAAAGTCCCAAAACTTATTTAACAAATTGTGAAAAACATATGATCTAGTTCAAGAAGTTTTCGTTACCCGTTAAAAGTGACTTTAGATGAATCTTATTTCTCAAGTTTTTTTCAATTGAAAGAAACGATTTACTGGTTTAGGTAGACTATAATTAAAAACTATTACATGTATGTAACGTTTCATGTTGAAAAGACTTCACCTAAAAAATTTATGGCCATTCAAAAGTCGAAAAATTTTAAAAATTACTTTAAACTTACAAGAGTTTTTACTTGTTTGCTAATAGTTTTTAGCTTCCAGATCCAAACCAATACAAAATAGAACCAGTAGACTCAGAAGATACATTCACTAAAAAATGAGTTTTCATATCGCTGCTTGGTGAAAAGCTGTATGCTGATTTACAACAAGTGAAACCAAAACGGTTTTTGCACCGTTCGTCTAGCGTTCAGAATTAGATTTGAAAATCGTTAGCGTATTGCTTGAATTAAGATTCTTTGTAAACTGCACCTCCGAGCCAGATAATCATTTTAAATTTTGTAAACACAAAAATTGTATGAATCTTTTAAACATTTTGCAAAATTTTCTTTTGAATTGTCAAGTTTGAGGTCATAATTAAAATGTTAATATTGCAAATATAAAATACTAATTAAATATAAGAGAAGAAGAAAAACATCTTGTGGGGATCAGCGCTAGAGGGAGTGCTGCACTTTCGACCTAAGCGACTAGGTCATATTCAGCCTCATTCTAATTCACCACCCACAAGAAACTCATGGGTTGATCAGGTATGTGTGTATATCAACCAACCACAGAAAATCGGTGATTTTAATTGATCACCCGTACAACACCCAACAGCTTTAAATCTTAAAGCTTTTTATTTAACAGGGCTGCCAGTCCAACTGCTAATGTTACACTCATAGAAATAAACCAGTAAAATAGCAGAAAAAGCTAGTAAAACTTAGTTAAAAATTACATTGCAGAAAAAACTGCTAAACTTACCAGATTTTTTTGCTAAATATTAATAAAATAAGAACAGAAAAAATAAATCTGTTAACTTTACAAAAATTAAGTTATATTCGATGTGAATTTTAGTTAATTGAAAATAGCAAAAACTTTTACTAAATATCTGTAGACTCAAAATAGCAAACAAAAATTTTAATATTAACAAAATTTTTGCTATATTTACCTCAAATTTTGTAGAATAAAATATAATGCAATAACAGTTTATTTTGATAAAATCAACAGAAATTTTTGTTAACTAATTGTAGATTGCTGATTTCATTAGGGCTGGCATTTATTCGTATTAAAAAAAAATCAATAATTTTTTTTTAAATTTCACATTTTTTAATGACTTTTTTATCTACAAAAGTTTTGCTAACACTTAGTAGATTAGAAATAAAAATGCCTTGCTAAAAATTAATAAATTTTTTGCTGAATTTTAGTAGATACATTTGCTGCAAATCATAAAACATATTTTTGTGATTCTTTTAAAAATAATTTACAATAATTACGAAATATAAAAATTTTCATTTTTCCACATTGACGATATGAATTAATTTAATATCTAGAAATAAATATATATAACATAACAAAAATTTTCTTTCAACTACTTACATCACTGGTTGTCTAAATGATGTTTTCTTTTAAAGGACGCAACTGCCGAAGATAATTATAGAAACGAAAAAATAAACAAAAACAAACGAAACGAAAAAAACAACTCTTTTTTTGCCATAAAAAAAAGGAACCATAAAAATCTACCTAAGATGTGTGTCTTTGTCTTTCGCTTTACTCTGTCTACATGTCTGTATATGTTTGTTTGTTTGCAATTTGACCACACTAGATTATAAATCTATAAACATTTAGTTTAGAAATACATAATAAATTTAAAGATTTTATTTTGTCTTTTATTTAATTAAAAGACAATTATTTTCACAAGCCGGTGACAACGCAAAATTTAAGTTGTTTTAATCCTCAATTTTGTTTTATGTATGAAAAACAGATACAAAAGCCTTCCATGGTTGATTTTTTTATATGTCATATTAGAGTTGTACTTTTTAGTATCATATTCCTCTTCTCTACTACATCTTGACATGCCGCGACATCTGCTTCATTCTGCGTATATCTTTCAATCTGGTTGTCGTACACACTATTAATGTGCTTATCAGCACAATTTTTTTTAGCAAAATTAATTAGTAAAACATTAGTATACTAGTAAAGCATTAGTATAAAACAGTTAAGTGCTGAATAAGTATAACAAAAATTTTAGCTGAAAACACGATTTTAGCAAAAAAATTTGCTAAAAAATAGTATACCTGATTTACAAGACGTTTTACTAACTTTTCTACTAACTTATTTTTTTGAGTGTAGTGGCTTTTATAAAGTTCATAAAAATACTTTGGTACAAAAATAAATTTAGTTTGAATTGGTCCAAGAGACTACGCAGATTTAAAAAGTTTTAAATAAATTAACTTAAGTTTTTTGAAATTTTTAGATAATTTCAACTTGATTCCAAAATAAATTTAGTTTGAATTGATCCGGGAGACTACAAAGATTTAAAACTAAATACATTTCAAATAAATGGACTTATGTTTTTTGAAATTTTTTGTTAATTTTAATTTAATTTTATTTTGCACTATATACTTAATTATTTTCTAAGGAATACAAAATAAACAACATATGAATTTTAAAAGTATTTTAGTAAAATGATTTTGGCTTACTATGGAAACTATGTTATATCAAAACTTCCAGTTCCCTATAATTGAATAAAAAATATTTAAAATAAGCACTTGTACCACATATTTATTTACTATCACCTTAAGTACAAAGGAAAACATTGGTGCACCTTGTAATGTATACTCCTTACCTGTATCATTATTTTCCAAAAAAAAAAAAAAATTAAATTAGTTAATGATAATGGTTAACATAATGCATTACTTTGTAATGAATACTCCTAACCAGCAGCATTATTTCGAAATATAGAGCAATTAGTTACCAATAGTTGGTTACATATTGCATAACATTGTAATGTCTACTTCATACCTTCAATATTATTTTGAAGCATAAAGTAATTAGTTATCACTAATGATATATCCTTCAAGGACCGTAACGGTTATAAGTGATATCAAAGACTTCCATTATAAAAGTTATTTTGTGGCTTAGAAAGAAAAAACAACATCCAAAACAGTTATTTTTCAACGTAAAAATAAAGGATCGGGTGAAACTCTTAAGAAGAGAGTTTTATTTCGCCTTCATTAAATAAAACTCTTTTGAGAAGTTTTATTTTTTCCGTCTAAAATAAAACTCATTCGAGGAGTTTTATTTTTTCCGTCAGAGAATAAAACTCATTTTTTGTATGTTGACACTCGAATCTTGCCGCTTGCCAGATCATTACAATTTGTAAGGCTGTGTAATCTAATCACTTGCATTGCAATTGAAAAAATCGTCAGTAAAATAAAAACATGTGGGTTTTTAATTTGTTATTGTTTGATTCCTATTATTAAATGGTTGTTGTTTTAGTTCTTATATCTTTATTTATCATAACTATGTGAATAAAACCCAGTTGCAACTGCATTAAGAGATAAGAAATAAAACAATAAGAATTTAAAACGGCGGGTTTTTGTTATTCATTTTTGCTACTCGCTAGTAGGTAAAGTAATAAATTCGGCCAACGTTTTCTACCCAAACGTAATTTCTATAAAAGAACCGAATTGGAAACCCTAGTTAAAGTTTACTATTGGGTTCATTATTTATCATCGTTATTATCATCTGCTTATCACTCAATTTGCATATTAACTTTATATTTTACTATGCTAAAGCAAAAGAGTTTATTACCGTCAAATCTAAGTACCTAGTATTAATTTAGCATAACGTGCATAAATGTGTAATGAAGCTTGAAGTTCAGACGAAGTCCGACAGCTCTGAATTTTTAGAAAAAAAAGAAAGGCGTGACAAAATGCTGCTACAAAATCCAACATTGCTTGCAGCTTTACATTTGGATCCACGACTTCAGTGCATCATAGCGATGGAGCCTTTAAAATTAATGTGTACTCGAACCCATCTAAAGGAAGTTGCAGTTGGAGAAGCAAGTAAGTTTAAAAAATATTTTATAAAACAAGTTTGTTATAATTTTTATTAAAAATAAAAATTATGTTTTTTTCCGACCTTTAATTGTGCAATGAAAATGAAAATTATTTAAGTTCGAGGCCATACTCTATATTTCTTCATTAGGATATTGTCCTAACAAATAATCTATAGAGTTTTTTGTTTTCAAAATCCTTTTTATATTTTGTTTAGTTTGTAAACAAAACAGGGGAAGTAAACTTGGCGGTACTTTGCCTTTTTTACAAGTTTGTTTTGCTGGACATCATCTGCATACAAATGCACGTTGCAGTTGTCCAAATGGGTAGGAAGATCATTCACATACATTGAGAAAAGAAGAGGCCCCAAAATAGATCCTTGGGGTACCCCTCTCGTCACAGCAAGTTTTTTCGATGTAGAGCTATCAATGCATACAGATTGAGAACGGCCAGAAAGATATGATTTTAGCAATTTTACTGAAGTGTCGGAAAAATTAAACATTGATTTCATCTTGTCACACAGGATATTGTGTTATTTCATCATTATCAATATTTTGTCTCAGGTCCTCGGAAACGTTCAATAGGGCAGAAACACAACTGTGTTTTGGACGAAATCCAGATTGCTTATCTGTGAGAAGGCTATATCTTTTTAGGTAATTGTTCATCTGCTGATGCAAAAGTCTTTCCAAAACTTTAGAGACGTATGGCAAAATTGCTATTCGTCTAAACTCTGTGTTAGCCTTGGGTACGGGTAAAATCTTGGCATGTTTCCAGTTAAGTGGAAACGAGCTGGTTATTATAGCAGTATTTGTGAGATCTGTTATGTAAGGGAAGAGTTTAGGAAGAAGAATATTTATGAATTTTGGATGAACATTATCTGATCCAACAGCATTAGACTTTATACTTAAGCAACAGTTATACACGTCGATTTGGCTCACACATTCAAATTGAAACTGAGGGGTGTTGGTAACATAATTATTAAAGTTGTAAAAACTTGGATCAGGTGGTACCATGGGCAGGTTGGCGAAAGTTTCATTGATTTCATCTACGTTGATCAAGTTATTGGCTTTTTTTACGGATTTTCCAAAACCAATTTCTTTTATCGTCCTCCATGTTTGCTTAGTGTTAGCCGCATTTGAAAATCTGTTTGTATAGTATTCTGATTTAGTTTTTCTTATTAAATTATTAACATCACGTCTAGCCCTTCGATATTCTTCACGTAACATAGTGGTTTTAAAGCGTTTTCAACGTGAGAAAGCCAGATCCCTATTCTCAATTAACGACTTGATTTCAGGTGTGTATACGGTTGCCATTCGTACTGTTTTAAACAGTACATGTACTGTTTTTTGAAAAATGTACTGTTTTATTCACAACACCTAAAACAGTACGCAAAAGTACTGTTTTTTTGGATTTGTACTGTTTTTGTACTGTTTTTTTTTGTATATTTGACATATTTTTATATAAACAAGTTTTTTTGCGTGTACAAAGAATATATTTTTTTTAACCATGTTTTTTTTGTGTGTACAATAGTTTTTTATATAAATTTTTTGAATCTCCCTGTATTAATTCCACTTCGTTTCTTTGTACATGTTTACTTTTCAAGCAATGGATGTTTGTAAACACAATTTTTTTCATGACACTGCCCAATGCAAAAAGTAATGGCGTCGAAACTAATAATTTTAGCCAATTTGACGAAATTTAGTCAATTTGATGAAATTTAGTCAATTTTACTTCTTTAGAGGATGTAAACTTGACGAAATTTTGTTGATTTGAATAAAATTTGTTAAATCTTAAAAAAAAATTGACAAAATTTCGTTAAAGATCTACAAAAAATCTTTTGTTGATTTTACCTACGCTATTTGGTTCGATGTATTAACTTATTTTAAGTAAATATGTGATGTATTGAAGTAAAAGTTATGTTAACAATAAATACAAAAATGTACTGTTTTTTTTTGAAAAGTACTGTTTTTTTTTTCATCAATGTACTTTTTTTTCACTTTTCAAATATGGCAACCCTAGGTGTGTACCATGGCCTAGTCTTGTTGGTTATGCGTTTAGTTCTTTCAGGTACTGTTAAATTATAGAGCTGAGCAATGCTGGATTCAATAAACGACAATTTGAAGTCAGCTGTGGTCATAGAGTAGACTTGATTCCAATGGATATGAGAAAATTGATCATTTAACAAGTCCATATTAATGTTTTTAAAGTATCTGTATGTATATGTTTCCTCTTCAATATACAAGTTAAAGTCATACGACAGAAATATAAGATCATGTTTAGAGAAGCCAGGTGCAGATATTTGATCACACAGTTGTACACGGGAAGTACTTCCGACAAAGATAACATCAATAAGAGTGCTTGTTGTTTCTGTGAAGTATGTTGGTTGTATAGTATTTGTGGGAGTAAGTCCAATTTCCAACATTTCAGTTATTAAAGTGTCCTCTATAAGCAAGTTAGAGTTTATATCGCCACATACTATTAAATCATTGCATGTCACTGCTAAGGAGCCTAATTACGAGAAGAATTCTTCCATTTTTATATGACGGTTAGGCCTATATACGGAACCTAAAAGAAGTTTTCTGCCTAATGACGAGATCTCAACAAATAAATATTCAACGATCTTTTCGGGTTTGTTTTGAGTGGTTTCATTGATTTCCTTCGTGACAGATTTACAAACAAGTTTACAGTTAATATTATTTCTAACGAAAACGGCAACGCCGCCAGCATGAGTCTTCCTATCAGCAAATTACATCAATCCCTGAATTCTCAAAAATGAATCTGAATTCATCAACCTTATTATTAAGGCTTTGAGCATTTAGATGACAAATTTTTATACCTAATCGTGGTTTTGCTAGTATCTTTATCATATTCATTGTAGAGTCTTTGGAATTAAAACCGTGAACTAACTGAAGCGCTCATTATTGTGCAATGAAAATATTAAATGCCTAACAGTAATGCATGTGATGTATATTGAAAATTTTTTAAACAGTGTGTGGTAATGAAAAAGATGAACAAAATAAATAGGTTGTAAGATTAAATTTGTTAATATAGTTAGTAGGAAATTAAAATAATGCGGCACTAATTTGATGATCATTGATTTCTGCATCAGATTCTGGGACAAATGATGCTCGACTATGATGTGAATTACTTCCTCTACCAGATTCCGGAAAAAACTGACTTAATTGCTCAAAGTAGTCAATCCGTTGGGGAGTATCATTATTTGTACGCTTGACATATACTAATCCACGGTAAGTATAAGCTGAGAATAAGCATTTATCCTTCTTAAGCTGTAATGCTTCCAAGTATATCTTGTGATTTTTGTTTATTAAAAATAAAAATTATGTTTTTTTCGACCTTTAATTGTGCAATGAAAATGAAAATTATTCAAGTTCGCGGCCATACTCTATATTTCTTCATTAGGATATTGCAATAACAAATAATCTATGGAGTTTTTTGTTTTCAAATTTATTATTTGGCCCTTTCAGAAATGTGTTGATAGATCTATTTCGGGAATTTTCTAGGTTCCCATCATCAGAACACGTTTTGAAAGCGGTAACAATCCCATGCCAAACATCAAACATTCATATGAACTAGTTTACTCACTACATGAGAACTAATATAAATATGAGTTTGAAGTTAAAGATTATAACCATTGATCAAAAAATAAATTGAAAACTTGTTTGATGTGCAAGATCCACGTGTTCTGATGATGGGAACCTAGAAAATTCCCGAAATAGATCTATCAACACATTCCTGAAAGGGTCAAATAATAAATTGGAAAACAAAAAACTATATAGATTATTTGTTAGGACAATATCCTAATGAAGAAATATAGAGTATGGCCTCGAACTTGAATAATTTTTATTTTATAAAACTTTTTCTAAAAATGCGGTTTACTTGTTTTTCTCTTTGCAGATTAATAATAACCAATGCGATGATCGACCGTCGACAAGCACGGAAGCTTCACGATCCTCACCGGATGTTTTCCGATCTTCGCCGGATGTTTGCGATATATCTCAATCTCAGTCATCGCTTTTGTAGCAGTATTTCAACTCCCTAAATATATATAGGGAACAAGAAAGCGAAGGAAGTGATAATGAGGATGAAAAAAAGCTTTCTATGAAATCGACAATTTTTCTCCAAGGCCCTTATCGATTGATAAACCTCGTTTTGAGTTCTGGGAGGCTAAAAGAATACACTATCCGTACTTGTATACATTGGCAAAAATTATACAGTGTGTACCTGCAACCCAGGTAAGCGTGGGAAGAGCATTCTCTGCTCTTAAATTGATATTGAGCGACCTGCGTTCAAATCTTTCAGGAGAAAATTTAGAAAAAGTCATGTTCGTTAAATTAAACAAGTAAATTACTACACACATTATAGCAAATAAAGTCAATAAAAAAAGAAGAACATAAACAAAATGAGTTTTATTTTAGAGGCAAAAATAAAACTCCTTAAATAAGTTTCAAAATAAAACTCCTCAAATGAGCTTTATTTTCTGACGTGAGAAATAAAACTCTTAACTGTGGATTTGAGATCGCTTTATATATTCTGAAAGATCACCATATATTCTGAAAGAGCACTTCAAAACGAATCGATTTGTATATAATAGTATATGTCTCCGTTAACTCTAACATAGAGAGTTTTTGAGTTAAAATTTTCGGGATAACTGTTATTTTCGGTCTCTGATATCTTTACATCATTTCTGAAAATAAAATAATGACTTACCAATCATCAATTACATAATGTATGAAATATAAACGTAAAGCAATAATTATAAACACATTACCTTATGATTTTTTGTACTTCTCAAAAGAAAACTCGAAGTACAGCAATTCATCTACGTTTTAAGCAACCGATTATTATAAGTGAGCATAGCTCAGTTGGTAGAGTTCTCGCCTAACAACCAGAGACCCCAGATTCGAATCTCAGTGTGACCAAGTTTTTTTATTTAATTCAAAAAAATATATTTGTAATCATTATTTTTATGAAAATCTATTTAGACATATTATTTTTTCGAACCAGGTAATCATATAAGTAACCACTTACAGTTATCCCCTACTAGGTAATGAGTCCACCCATTACTTTTGGACTTATCGCCTGTAAAATTCATCAGCGAAGTAAGGGGTATTGTAATGCGTGGAGCCTAATTGGAGATACATTACTTTACCCATTATTTGGTAATGCGTGGTTTTGCTATAACATTTTTTGTAAAAGAGCTTTTTGTTTTATATTTCGAGACAAGCACATGGTATGAATTTCAGCGAAAAAAAAAACGTTTGCTCGTTAGAGGCTTAACAGAATACATTTTAAATGCTACTAGTTTACATTTTTATTAAATTGCACACATTTAAAAACACCTGTTTCTGTAATTTTCAGTTTGTCAAATTTTATTCTAAATATCAACATTTCCTATATCCGTAACGAAACGCCCGTAATAATGCTGATGTCTTACAAAAAAACAAATATACTTTTATGTTTTAACAGAATGATACTTTTGAATAGGTGCTACTAACACACCAACTACTTATAATAAAAACGCAGTGGTATAAATTAAATTGTTTTTTAAACTTTATATGGATGTTAAAAACACCTGACGCATTGAAGTCCTGTATATTTCCTTTTAACAAAATTCTATGATGTCTTTGAAATGCTGCTCTTAACGGGTTTTATATGGTCTTTTTTTTGGTGAACTAAAGTGTTTGTAACAGAATTATAAGAATCATATTAAACTTTTTATATTTATATTTAAACTCAAGAAGGATTTTCTTAGCTTTTCTTTATGAAAATATATTTAGAATATTTTTATCTTCTTTAATTATATTAAGAAAATTTGTTACGGATTTAAATTTTACATCTTAACTCTTTGCTTTATAAATGCTCCATTTATTACAAAAGACATAAACTTTTTAATTTTTGTCCTGTGTTTCTTGTTTTTCTTGTTCTTCCACCACTTTTGTCTTAGAGATTAAAATATGCCTTTTACCTTTTGCAAATAAATTTTATGAATAGCAACACCCTCTTTTCACCCGGGCCATCTTTATGCAATTACGAAACATAAACTTTGTTGACAAACGTTTAGGCACTAATTTCCGTTGTAACGTAAATTCATGCTCAAGAGGTGTTCTTAAGTTGAGTTACCTTTTTCGCCATCGTCAACCTCTTGTGGGTCTCTATTAGACAATTATATTCTCTATATAGCTGGGGGGTTAGTTTGTTAGTGTATATATGTTTGTGTCTGAGCATTTCTATGTTGTATTTTTTGTAACTAAATTGTATAATTGAAGTATTCTTGAAGAAAATTTCCTTAAGATGTGCCACTATTTGTTCTTTTTTTTTTTTTTTTGTTTTTCTTGCTAACGTTTTCTAACATTACAACGACTACTTAAACCAGAATGGCCATTGAATTGTTAAAATCTGTTTGTTTAGCGGAAAAGGACAAAATAAAAAAAATCGTAGCGAAGAAACTAAATGTCACTAAGAAAAGGGGTGAGAGTAGGCGAGAGATATGTATAGTCAACCTAAACAAATACTTCAGGTCAATGGGGTAGGTAAGTGGTACTTAAGTGCCACAATTTAATTAAAACGGATTGACAAGATTTACATGAAAATAATGTCTTGTAATTGTCATAATATATATGTTTTGTTAGAATTGTACAACGAGGATATACTTATTTTCGGTAACAATAGTTATAATTACAGACAATTTAAAAATTTCTTTTGATCCTTGAAACATTCTATTTATGTATAATTGCAATTAAGAGATTTATTAAGATTTTAAAAGTCAATATAAAAATTTAAGTTATGCTTTGAAAATCATTGCTATTATATATGTGTCATTCTAGCACAATTGCTTGAGTCGAAATTTGTAGTATTTTGTAGTTATATAAAACGATCTTAAAAGTCTGATGCTTTGTTATCGATAGTTTTATATAGCAGAATATATTTAAACGATTTTAAATTAATGAAAAAGAAAATAAATCAAAATCGAGGCCATACTCTATATTTCTTTATTATGATATTGTCCTAACAAATAATCTATAGAGAAATGTGTTGATACATCTATGGAATGTGTTGATAGATCTATTTTTTGATCAATGGTGATAATCTTTAACTTCGCGCTCATATACGTATTAGTTCTCATTTAGTGAGGAAACTAGTATATATGAATGTTTGATGTTTTGCATGGTATCTTTCAAAACGCGTTCTGATGATATAAATTTAAAAACAAAATCTCTATACATTATTTGCTAGGACAATATTCTAATAAAAGATATTGCATAATTTTCATTTTTATTGCAGAATTAAATGTCGAAAAAACATAATTTTTATTTTTAATACAAATTATATTAAACTTGAAATTAAATTACTTTTCACAAAAATTTCTCTACCCAGCAAAAAATAATTTCGATTTAGTAAGCAGTAACTTCTTTTCAGTGCTTCCAAAGAAGCGCTTCGCCGTCATGCATGCAATGAAGCAATTCTGGAAGGCATTATATTGTGCTTCCCTGAAGGCATTCTTTTGAAGCAGTAAAGAAGGCATGAAAAGAAGCAGTGAAGAAGGCATGCAATGAAGCAGTAAAGAAGGCCTTCTATGAAGCACTTCTGGAAGGCGTTATATTGTGCTTCCCTGAAGGCATTCTTTTGAAGCAGTAAAGAAGGCATAAAAAGAAGCACTAAATAAGGCCTTCTATGAAGCAATTCTGGAAGGCATTATATTGTGCTTCCCTGAAGGAAGAATCGCTTCTCGAAGCTCTTCTGGAAGCATTTCGGAAAGCTCTTCCGGAAGCGCTTCTATCATGTGATTCTTAGATCACATGATAGAAGCGCTTCTCACCTGCTTAAAAGAGACCTACCAAGTGTGACATCGCGAGCAAAAATCATGCCTTCTGGAAGACCTTCAGCAAGCGCTTCGGGTTCAAAGAAGGCCTTCCACTAGCGCTTCTTGGAAGCACTATTTTTTGCTGGGTATTAATGAATTTGTTTAAAAGCTTGAAGTGAATTTTTCAATTTCCAGTTTCAGATTTCTAACTTAAAGACTTTATAAAAGTCATTAAACCTCTTCTCTTTAAACCCGAATTATATCAAGATTTTATAAAAATCAAAAAAGTTTCCCTTCAGTGAGTGAGCAGAAACTATACGAAATGGAAAGTCAAGTGACGAACTTCCTTCCTGTATAAGGGTTGGTCTGGCCATTAACAGCCAGTACCTTAGTTTGTACACTGATAGAATTTTGTTCATTGTATTAATGAAATCCTTCATTAATACAATGAATTTTTCATTAAAAAGTCCCCAAAGTTTCATTGGCTCAATAAAATAGTTTTCATTAATCAAATAATAATTGAAAAAAATATTTTTTTTCTTGTTTCACATTTACTTTGTGTTAATTTTTTCTTTTTTATTATCTTATATTTATTTTTCCGTTTTTTTTTTATCTCCCTGAACACGACTTGAACCAGCAACCATCACCATACAAACAGCACCGCCTTACCAATTGACCTAAATAACAAAACCCAAAGGATGTGCTTATTTAGACTTTTGTAGGAAAATATTTTTTTTCAACAGTTGAAGCGCCTCCAGTGGAAATTTTATGGAACTTATTGTTTGCTGTACAAAAAAATATTTATGTAAAAATGATTGCATATTTTAAGGATCAAACAAATACAGTTAATGAAAATTTCATTCAGTCAATGAATTTTTCATTAATTTAATGAAAATGTTTCATTCAACCAATTAATACAAGTTAATGAAAGACATTCATTAATAGTATGAAGGAAAATTTAATTTTCTAGAAAAACTTCAAATGCAGTCCGTCAATAGCTTAGTGCCTCCTGTACGAGTTTCAAATAAGTGAAAACGAATCTAAACACCAAACTTACTATATAGATTCAGCGATTTGCAAGTTACTTTATGGGGACCCTTTTCCCCATTATGTCCCTCCCCGAAATGAATTTCAAAAAATCCCGCCTAAACTGTTACTTACGCGGGACAACGAATACAAATACAAAATTTCAAGATACTCGGGGTACAAATTTCTAAAAATCTCGTCTAAGTCGATTTTATGCGCGATGACGAATTTACCAAACTGTAGGTCCCTTGCAAACTTTAGGTTCCAAATTTTATGTTTTTTCTCCATGTCCATCTTAGTAGGCGATTCCAAAAATCCACCTACGCGGATATCTACATAGGATAAGGAACCCCCACAAACCAAATATCAAATTCCTAACTTTAGCGGTTTGATCGTTTTTTCTTCATGCCCCACCCCGCTGAAATTTACAAAACTCCCGTCTAAGATGATGTCTACTTGAAATTACGAACCCACATAACAGGCATTAGGTTCCTTGCTTTAATTGTTTGGCCTGGACGCCAAGGGGGTAGCTTTCTCCTTTTGCCACTCCCCGTAGTAATTTCCAAAAATTCCATCTAAGGGAATGTAACATTTTTAAATCTTGTAACTTATTGTAAATTATTTTTAAAAGAATTTTCAGCAAATAAATTAAATAAAGTATAATTTTTCTACTAAGTTTTAGCAAGGATTTTTTTTATTTTTTAATCAACTGTTAGCAAAATTTTTGCTGAATCTACAAATTTTGTTGCTTAAAATCAGCGAGCTAAGATTTTGCTGGGATTAGCAATTTTTTTGCAAGCAGCCTCCTAACTAAAATTTTGCTAACTCAGCAAAATTTTTTGCTGACTTTCGAAACTTTTTTTTTTTGAGTGTACTCTTATCACAAATTTAAGATTTATCCATATTTGAATAAAACCTTTCGTATTCTTCATAAAATTTCCCTGTTATTAACCAAAAATATATATTTTTTTTAAAACTTTTTCATTAAAGCAATAATTCTATTAAGTTCACTAATGCCGTCAACATTTACAAAGTTGTAAAAAAGCTCACACAAATAAACCACCAATCTAACTAAAGCTTCTTTAGAAATTGTTTATAGCAACGGTAAGTGGCAAATGGTTGACAACATTCAAACTCAATAAAACCAACAAATCGACCCAACAAACATTTAGTAGCTGCAATTAGTTGGTAAAGAAATGATTGAAACAGTTTTGCAATAACAACAGTAACAACAAAATGGAAAACGATAAATTGGCTGAAATCAATCATAAAATTGCTGAAATTAAGAAACGTATACTCTTAGCAGGTATAACATCAATTTAACACAACTTTACACACACACAAACATCGATATACAATTCAATTTCCCCATACCAATAACACTCAACTTTATTAACAAAATTCTTTACATTCATTCAATGTTGCTGTGTAATGGACGGAATTGAAGAAGGCCAAAAAACAGCCAATACTGCAGAATGGCAGAAGCAAAATCGTATCAATTGCGATACAATTGCAACATTGAAAAAGGATATCAAAGAATTAACAACAAAATGTGGTCGTCTACGAAATCCTTTACAACGCGCCATCATCATCAAAGAAAATCCAAATGTGGCCGGCTCAGTTGCCACAACAACAGGCGAGAAGCGTAAAACTAGTGCGGCCACACCGGCTATAGTTGTGGGTAAAGTAAATTATCCCATTGGCGCCAAAAATATTGAAGATGCGATTTTCCTAACAGACTTGAAAATAACGGAAAATCGCAAACAGTTGGATTTATTAAGGCATCGCTTTAAGTGTCGAAAACAACACTTGCTAAACTAATGGAACAGTATCGTGAATTAGTGGCTAATAAAGAGGCTCAAGAACAAAATTTAGGTGAGAAACCACCAGAGACATTGGAAGAGGATAATAATCGTAAGGTATAACAAAAGGGCTAATATATAATAGACTTACACATACATATACATACAATGAAGTATATATATAGTTTGATGTTGCTAAAAATAGTTTTAAGACATAAATAAGTAAGATGTTTTTCGTATCCTTTAGTTGGTTTGCCAATTGGAAAATCAAATTCATCGTACTAATGTACAATGGATGGAAGCTGAACATATACGTAAGAAATATCGTTCCATTGAGGCTTCTTTAATGAATGATGCCGAACGTTTTGAAAGGAGTTTAAAGGAATTAGAAGTTGCTTTAAATGAACAACAACAAGAAATTAATAGACTACAGGTAGAGTGATTTATACGAGAAGTGTTAATTAGATTGATTTAGAAGTTAAATATTTGAAAGACTCGCTCGAATAAGGGCACAAGCGAAATTTTTTTGAAAACTCGTTTTTTTTTCATAATATGGTTTATCAAGCATTGATACATGTGCACTGAGAGAATTAGTTTCACTTCAGTAATGATTTTCTTCATAGCTTTAATGAAAATTGTCACTGGAACTAGTCCATTGAAACTTTTCATAGAATCTATGAAACAGCTTTCATTAAGGTCAATGTTTATGAAATGTTTGTAGAATTAATTAATATCTTCATAAAACTTATCAATCATTTCGACAATGAAGCGTTTATAGAATTTATGAAACAGTTTCATTAAATGCTTTAATGTTAAGAAATTCTTTGAATTAATTAAATTCGTCTTGAAAAATGAATTGAATAAATTGTGGTGTAATGGTTAGCGCGTTGGACTGTTACACGGATGGTCCCGGGTTCGATTCCCGGTGATGAAAACGTCAATTTAGAAAAATAATATGTATGAGTTTTCTATAACTTATATGTATCGCTACACCTTCGGTGTTCCCATAGCACTTAACCCCACCGAAGTAAAATAATGAATCAGGGCTATGAAACAAAAAAAAGCTTCAATAAATTCGCCAACTCTACGTCAGGTGGCGAGCAACAACTGTTATCTCGCTCAATTACAGTGTTGCCATGTTTGAAGCCCTTCATCTTTCACCACCTTCCATCCTTCAATATCCCCTTTCCAAAGAAAGCAACACATTAATTAATAGGAAGAATTTCCTGAATTTCATAGAAGTTCAAAAGGAATACAAGGCCACATTGAAAAAATAAAGCACTTTATAAAATATGTTGAAGATTTAAGAATTAAATCTTTAGTTTGAAATGTATGAAATTTTATGAAAAAATAACAAGTCTTTGTTTTTGAAATAATTGCTTTTATCTAAAGAAAATATTTATTAAATTTAGAAAGAGATATTTATGAAACGGAATGAATTTTTTTCTGAAACTAGGAAATTTTGTGAAAAAAAATTATGAAAAATTTCTTAATTTTAATAAAATTTCTTGGAACTAATGAAATTTTTCATTGAATCTACAAAAAAAAAATTCTATGAAATTATTTTATTAATATCATGATGGATAATTCTTTCTGTGTACCTATACCAATAATTTTTTAAAAGACGACTTTTGTTGAATATCATCCACTCCATGTGAACACGTTGTCATTTGATTTTGTTAAAATTTGACATGCGTCTATTACTCACTAGCGTTTTCAGTTCCTTAAAATTGTGTAAACTAGCGATTTTGTTCGTCTTTTTAGTTTTTTTAAAAATTAAATAAATTCTTAATGTTTGAAGAGCATATTTCCCGAAGTTGATAGACTATTTCAAAGATATAAAAAGCATATGAAATTTGAAATTGCCTACTTTACGATTTGTAATTAAAAATAACTAATTTTTTGCGAAAATGCATTCAAAAATTAATTGCAATTTTTGATTGCATTTTGCACTTTCCACATCTCGCTGATTTCCAGCAAAAGATTTAATTGACATTAGACATTTTTTTTTTCAAGCACTCTATTGACTAAAATTTTGTAGTTTTTGCTGACTGTTTGTATTTTTAGCTGACTTTGACTTTATATGTTAATAATTCACTATTAAAAAAGTTTTTTTGCCAATTAATATTCGAGGGCCCGAGCAATAAGGCCGTGACTTTTCGAACTCAAGTACCACCTGTTAATATACTACTGTCGAATTTTGGGCAAGTTCCGTCATTTACTTTGCGTTTAACAGCTGTTCAAAACATACAGCCCGTGGATTTTTTTTAAAAATGGAAAAAGTGAATTTCGAGTGCTCATTAAACATTTTATTTGCGAAAAAAAAAATGTCAATCAAACCAAGGAAAAGCTTGATAAATACTATTGGGACTCTGCACCATCGATTCAATGGTAAAAAAGTGGTTTACTGACTTTTGTTGTGGTCGCACAAGTACAAATGACGCTGAACGTTCTGTACGGCCAATTAAGGTCAATACACCCGAAAATGTAGAAAAAATCCACGAAATGGTGTTGGCTTATCGAAGATTAAAAGTGCGTGAGATTGGTGATGCTATAGGCATTTCATATGGCAGTGTGGTTTCGATTTTAAATGATCAGTTGGGTTTAAGAAAGCTGTCTGCAAGATGGGTGCCACGTTTGCTCTCAATTGACCATAGACGTAAACGTGTGACAACTTCAAAGGATTGTTTGTTGGCCAATAAGGTGACGGCAACAGTTTTTTGGGATGCACGCAGTATAATCCACATCCATTACCTTCAGAAGGGAAAAACAATAAACGACGAATATTATGCCAACATATTGGACCGATTTAGGATTCAAAAAAAAAAAAACTACCCCATATGGCCAAGAAAAAAGTTCTTTTTCATCAAGATAATGCACGGGTGCACACGTGTGCAGTAGGGTGATAACTCTTTTTGGACAAAATTCTCCCCAGTTCAATTTGGTAAAAAAACTGTACGCACCGACAGCGATTTCTAAAATGCCTTTAATATATATTTTTTTAAATTTTTTTTAATAACAATTTTTTTAAAATATGGTTTATACATATCTAAGTAAGCAAACTTGGAAGAAAACTATTCCATTGACTCGAAAATGGACTTTACTATTGAAATCAGCATGCCTTAATTATATAGATGTGATGGTCAGACGTTGAGGCATCAAAAAAAGTTTTTTTTTTAACTTTGTTTGATTCGAAATTTTAACGCGTTTGGTGCGTACCCTTTTTTAACGATAGCGAAAAACTAAAAACGCAAGTTCTTAATATTTGTCCATGCCCTACACGATTTTGTCTGGGGAGATTTGATATTTGCAAAAAATGCAAAAAGTTATTACCCTAGTGTGCAGTCTCAATGGCAAAAATTCAATGAATTGGGTTACGAATTGGTACCCTCATCCGCCACATTCTCCGGATTTAGCCCCAGTGACTATTTCCTATTTTCAAAACCTAAAGAAATGTCTGAGTGGAAAGAGATTTAGCTCCAACAATGAAATTATTGATCGATCAAACGCCTATTTTATGGACCTCGAAAAATCATATTTTTTGGAAGGGATACAAAAATTGGAGAAACGTTGAACTAAATGTATTGAGCTAAAAGGAGATTATGTTTAAAAATATTTTTGTTTTTTTTTTTTGTTTGCAAAATAAACTGTGTTTCATTCAAAAAGTCACGGACTTATTGATCCGCCCTCGTATCAATAATATAACTTTTGGATATTATTAAAACATTAGACAGCAAAATGTTAAAGTCTACCCTTAAGTTGTATTAAATATCAAAAATTAAAATATATTCCACAAATGTTTTCTTCTAAGGTTAGTTTTGGGACAAAAATAGACAAAACTTTGCGAAATTATTGGCATAGGGATACCTATTAACGCTTCATAAACCATATTATGAAAAAAACGCGTTTTCAAATAAATGTCGCTTATGCCCTTACTCGAGCTAGGCCTTCAAATAACGTTATATCGAACAAAGTTTCGTAAATTTGTTGGTTTAACCCGGAAAAACATTATTTTAACCTTTCGCTTTTTTAAATCCGCCAGCAAGTCCACAATGAAGCCATTGAAATGCGTGATTCGGCCAAAATAATCTTGCAACGTCAAGAACAACAAGCTAACCTGTCACAAAAGACTCGCGAACGTCAGGCTATGGAATTCCGTAAATTAGTCGAACAACGTAAATTAGAATTGGAAAGAATTGGTCGTAAACTGTTCTTTGAAGGTAAAACTTTACATCATCAAGATAGTATTAGTTCTAGTACGGGAGATCAACATACTGGTAAGACAGAAGCCGATGAAGATGAAAATTCACAATTGAAAAATGTTACCAATGATATGGAAGATTTATTTAAAAATCTTATGGAAGTTACTGGGGCTACTTCCCCGTATGAAGTTTTCGAAAGATTTTCTTCACAAAAGGAATCAGCAATGCGTTTGAATTATTTACGTTCGGCAGCGGAAGCTGAAAAGGGAAGTTTAGAGTGTTTGAGAGAGACATTAACAAAGGAGTTGGAATCTTCAAAATTTACCGATGTTAAGGAAAGAGAAGTGTAAGTATGATTACTAAAGGTGAAATTAGTCTTGCCGTTCCAAGCCGTAATGAATCAGCTGTTTTGTTTGTGGCTTATGTCTAGTGCGTTTTGAAAAAAATCACGTAGCATAAACTATAAACAAAACAGTTGATACGTTACGCACGGAACGGCAAGACTAATTAATGGAGCCTTAGGACTCAAGGACACTTAAGTGGTATAATATTTAGGCTGTCGAAATATTTGTGCTCTAACATTTTTTAATTTACCAGAAACCAAGAAACCATTGAAAATATTAAAACTAAAATCGCTGAGTATGAAATCGAACGACAAAAGAATTTGGAATCTGCCGATAAATCTTTGGAAGTTTTAAAATTCATTAAAGAACGGTTGTGTGAAATGATTTATAAATTACAAGAAGTTGACGAAACCAGTGTAGAGCTCACTGAAAAGGAGTTAAAGATAACAGTCGTGGAGTTACCAACTTTTTGGTAAACAAAGCAGAAGATCAGGATATGATACAGGTAATTTTAAGGGAAATGTCTCCAAGTAAGTTTCTTTAAACTAATTATATTTTAAGGATAAACTACATTAAACACAAATATGAATTTAAAAAAACAACCAACAAATCATCTATCCGAGATATGGATAACGCCAATCTTTGGCACCGTACATTATTGATATTTATATATATATATATACATATATATATATGTATGCACAGCGCATACTTTAGGGACATGCCCAAAATTGTCCCCGAAATATGCGGTGTATAGAAAAATTGTCCTCATCTAATACGCAAGATGTATGAAAAGGCGCGAAAACTTTGGGGACAGTCCCCAAAGTAAGCAAATGTCCCTAAACTATGCGGGGGAACGAATAAAATGTCTCTAGAGTAATATACATACATGTCTCTAGAGTACATATACATATACCACATATACACTCATATATACACACTCACTTTATATACACTCATAGAACTAAACATGTAAAAATAGGAAGAAAAAGCTACTAAAAATTAGTTAAAAATTACCTTGCAGAAAAACCTGCTAATTTAGCAGATATTTTGCTATATATTAATAAAATAAGAGCAGAGAAAATAAATCTGTTAAATTATAAAATTTTAGATATATTCGATAAGGATTTTAGTTATTGAAAATAGCATTTTATTCTGTAATGTTAGCAAAAACTTTTACTAAATATTTGTAGACTCAAAATAACAATAAAAACTATAATATTACCAAATTTTTGCTATATTTACCTCAAATTTAGTAAAATTCAAATAACAGTTTATTTATATCAACAGAAATTTTTGTTAAAAAATTTTAGGTTGCTGAATTTCAAAAGGCCCAGTCTTTTATTCACATTAAAAAAAAATAACTAAAACAAAAACTTTAAAAATTTCATATTTTTTTAATGATTTTTTGTGTGTACTAATATTTAGTAAATGTTTTTGTTGATTCTAACAGGTTATTTTGTTACATTCAATAAACTAGCATTTAGCTCAAATATAACTAAAAATTTTGTAAGTTCAAAAGATTTATTTTTGCTGTTCTTATAATACTAATGTTTATTAAAAAAAATGTGGTAATTTTAGCAGTTTTTCTGCAAGGTAATATTTGACTAATTTATTAGTAGCTGGATTTTGTTATTTTTATAGATAAGTTTCTATGAGTGTAGAGACAAATGCTTGCAGAAAAAACTGCTAATTTTAGCAGTTTTTTCTGCAAGGTCATATTTGACTAATTTATTAGTAGCTGGATTTTGTTATTTTTATAGATAAGTTGCAATGAGTGTAGAGACAAATGCTTATTTATACATTAAATTAGTTTGACTGACTTATAAAAATCAGTTATAGATTGCTCAAGAAAATATAAAATACCTACCTCTGGCCCTGTAAATATTTTGCAAGTAGGACAATATTTGGCCCTGTTAAATATTTTCCGGTCTTTAACGTTATTTTAGCAGTTAACTTAATTAAAGCTGGTTCTGTTCTCAAGAGCAAGTGGCCAAAAATAAATTTTTGGTAGGAACTGGAAATTTCTTCAAATAAAACACAAGTCGAAGCGTGCTGGTATTTCTGATATTTGATAATATATGTATAATAGACCGACTCACTAAAAAAGTTAATTTTGTTCACCCCTCAAAATGTAGTTTGGTTTGTTTTATGATGATCCCGTGAGCTAGACCATTTTCAAACACGATATTTTTTTTTTTTTTTTGTTTTTCAAAGAATTTTATAATTTAACTTAAGCCAACGTGTTCACGTTTAAAGGGCGCTTTAACAGTACATTTTAAAATTTAATCCTAAAAAATTTTAAATATAAAAAAATAACACATTGTCATTTCTTCTATGTAAAATTGATGCAAGCTTTTTTTTCCAGTAAACCGCAGGACCGAAAAGAGTGAAAGTTTAACTTTTTGGCAAAAATTACATATTTTGCAAATATGCACTGCTTTTTTTTAAATCGAGGGTGGTCCAATTTTAGAAAAATCCATTTTAAAAATAAGAATATCAAGAATTAAAAAAAGTATAGTAAGTAAAATAGTGCACCATTCTAATGAATTTATAAATAAAAACTCGCGAAGAAAATCTTTTTTTTTTATGAATTTCAAGAAAATAAAAAACTGCAATCTCAGTTCAGATTTTGACCGATCTAGCGTGGAATGGCCGATAGTGTTAGTATATCGAACTGTTAAGATCTTATTTTTGTTACCGTAAAAATTGCATAAACGGAATTCACATTTTAAGTACTATCGTTTTAAAATAGCTTTATATTTATAGTTTTGCATACTTAGAATATTATATACACTTATAATAATCCATGCATAAAAATACGAAATTATTGTCAAAACTACAAAAACTTTCGTAAAATGTACAAATTTTCGTTTATTTTACAAAAAAAGTTGGTTAGTTTTGACATTTTTTGTAATTTCACGCATGTTTTATTATCAGTCTAGGTAAAGACCACTGTAAATGTAGTTAAAAACAAATTAATTTTCACTAGAAAAAGAACGACTTACATTTTATTAAATTCAACTAACATTGTCGTTTGTTTTTGGTTGTTGAAAGTTCAAAAGTGACTCAACTCAAAATTTTAATTTTTCGGTTTTATATGCTTAAACTATGCACAATATACTTGTTCATCTATAAAAAAATATCAGTGTATTTTGTTGTTGGTATAAAGTTGCAAATGTTTTTTTTTCGATTTCTGAAAAATTAAAAATTTTGAGTGGAGTCACTTTTGTAGTAGGTGTGCGACAAGTGGTTTGTTTTTTAAATGAAGTACAAATGTAGTCAAAAGTGAAATTTGTTCTACAAACTACTGTTTTTTTCACTTAAAATAAAGATACTGTACAACAGCTACAAATATTTACAGCAGAAGTTCCCTGACTGTATAGTTTTAAACTTTAAAAGTCGTGCTATTATAACTATAGCAGTTTATTTGCGAATTCATGGTGATTTCCCATACTCCCTCCATTAATTACCCTAAAATTAGCAGTTTTGGATTTTTTTTTCAAACTCCACAACTTTTATCTTTTAGATTCTCAACATAAAATTGGAAAAATGTCGATTATTGGCTCAACCGGAAGAACAGTCGATTGAAAAACTAGATTTGGATATAAGTGTAAGTATAAGTAGTAACTAGGGCAATCAACAATAAGCTAGAGCTTGTTTTCTATTTGAAAGTATAGAACTATTTATACTTAATACAAGTTCTGATCTTGAAATTATGAACATTTTTAGCTATATTTGTTAGAGCATTTTTTAGCTTATTTTTATGATACGCTTATTCGCTTATTTTAGCTTATTTTGTAAATATTATATATATATTTTTTACTTTTTTCTTTAAAAAGAAAGCTAATTTTTTTTTTTTTTTTTGTTTTTTCTTTGTAAAAAACTATTTTTTTTTGCTATTTTTTAGCAATCGGTATTTTTAAGTATTTTTTTTTTTAGGTGAAAATTTAAAGTTACATGTTGGTGGTTTATGAAAAAAAATTTTGATAACCCAAATTTTAACTTTAAAGCTTAGGAAAAACATTTTTTTTGTTATTGTACCTTTATTTGCAGTAACAATTTTAATAAAAGTTATGAAATTAACGGTTTATTTTATAAATTTAACGGCATATTTTTATATTATTTTACTGCATATTTTTCTGTTCTTCGATTTTTTTTTAAGAGCTTAAAACGCTGGTTTTAATTCTGTTTTTTTTTTTTTTTGGTTGCCCTAGTTAAAACATATTCGAACAATATCAATTTCAAATACTATGTCTTAACCATTAAAGGAAGAAGAATTTATGTCCTCCCTGCAACCACCCAAATCACCTGTTGGGCAAGAAGGAGAGAAGCCGGCTGCTATGCCAATGTGTTATTATAATTTATTAGCTGGTCGAGCACAAAGAGCCGCTGGCACTTCTTCGTCATCGCCTGAACAAGCACCAGCAGCAGGTAATATATAAACATTTCTCACTCATAATCCATAAATACAAGAAAACTAATAATTTGAATAAATTTAATAGCTTCAGCAGCTAATGAAGAAGAAAGTGAAGTACCTTCACGTAATTACTTGAAACGTCAGTCTGTCTTAATAGTGGATCAAAAATCACGTAGGAAACCTTTTAGGCCAGTACCAGCCGCTAGAAGAAAGTAGACTGTCGGCTAATTAAGTTTTCATGTATGCAAATTGAGTTTACTTTAAATGCAAAATGAATATCTATAACATGCTTAAACTTTTCTGAATAAGAATATGAGATTTAATTAAAATAAAAAATAAAATACTTTTAATTCTTGATATAACCATTGATGTACGAGTATTATACATCTTTATCATTTACTCATGCTTTATTAATTAAAAGCTTTGCAAGTGACCATCACAGTCCAGTCCTGAATGTATGAATGACCAACCAAACCACACTACTTACAGATGGCCTGTAGCCAGAGTTTAATATGTAGGTACTAGAGGTCTGCAAAAATATATTTGGTTACCATTTGGTGTGTATTGGGGTTATAACTTTTTTTACGAAGCATTTTTAACTAACATTACTGGATAGGCAAAACTGTTCACCATTAAACCAACACTAAAGTTTTTTTTTACCAAAATCCGCGAAACACGTCGAATTCCAAAACGTTTGTGTGCTTTAAGATTGCTAGGTATCGTGGAATGTAATAACTTAAAATTTTTTATTAATTTTTAGTTTAATAAAAGAAGAAATTGGGTCGTATTTCGAAAACAGCGAAAAATAAAATTGTATTTTTTATATTTGTTATGGCCTATACAATTAAGATTGGTATAATTTCAATGATTGCAAAAAATATCAAAAGCTATAACCCTAGAGTATATGACGAATTTTAATAATATTCGACACATTGATGTAAAATATTTAATTTTTTTTTTTGTTTTTGAGTAATATTGAGCACTACCCGCTAAAAAGCAGTAAGGTTCACGATTTTCAATTTTTGGTGTTTGATGAAAATCTTTATTTTTCAAGTTTGATATAATTTTTATTAAAAATATAAATATATGTTTTTTCGTCCTTTAGTTGTGCCATGAAAATTTTTCAAGTTCGAGGCCATAATCTTTATTTCTTTATTAGGAAAAAAACCTGGAAAATTTCCGAAATAGATCTATCAACACATTCCTGAAAGTGGTCAATTAATAAATTTGAAAACAAAAACTCTTTAGATTATTTGTTAGGGCAATATCCTAATAAATAAATATAGAGTGTGGCCTCGAACTTGAATGATTTTCATTTTCATTATCATCTTTACTTTACGATCATTTGCTTCATTCTTCAAAATTTCATAGCTCCACGAAGTAAACTCATAAAAAGGTTAGTTCAAAAGTCTGTTACACGTGTTTCTAATTCAGTTAAGCTAATTTTTTATGCTGTTATCGTTTAAATGCGCTATTTAGCTAAAGTTATTAGTTATGCCATTTTACCTCAAGAACAAATTTCATACGTATTTGAAACAAATTTCGACCTATAATTTAGTAATTCTTGATTCTCAAACCACACTAGTTTTTAAACCATTATTTTTGCGTGTCTCCGCTATCAGCCTTCTTTTTAGATATAGAAAATATAGTTTTTAATCATTAAATAGGGTATATCTCGGAAACTAAGTGAAAAATAAATCGTTAATCCGTACATACTAAATAGTCGTCATTGTCTACCTATACTGCCCGGTAATATATACACACAGAGAAATTAAGTGACAACCGAATTGAAAAGTGCATTTTACTGGTAACGACTAATAAATTCAATTAGTAAAACGATATTAACATTAGGTTTCTGAATATTTTGGGTGTTACAACTCAAATTCAGATGAATTTGCTAAACTTTGTTGTGAAAACTAATGTTCATTTTAACCAACAGACTTAAATTCGATATAGCCCGAATTTGATACCAATACCAAAATAAACGATATTTTCGTTTATTTCGGTATCGGGTTTTTAGCGCTAATGCCAATTTCATTATTTCGGTAACGGTATTTTAGCAGTAACGGTATTTTAGTTATTGCGATAACGTTATTTTAAGAATAACGGGTTTACTGTTATTTCGGTAACGGTATCTTAAGGATAACGTTATTTTAGTTATTCAGGTAATGTCGATGAACACCGATATTTTTAAGTCCCATTATGCCTGAATTCCAATGACTTTGTAGTTTATGATCAAACTTTCTCAATATATACATTTATTAAAGCGATTATTTATTATTTATTATTTATCTTGCCGATTATTTCCATAACGGTACTTTAAGGATAGCATTATTTCAGAATTTCGTTAAAGTTATTTTAGCGATAATGGTATTTTACTTATTTTGGTATTTTAAGGATACTGGTATTTTAGTTATATCGGTAAAGGTATTTTACGTATAACGATATTTCAATTATTTCGGTAACGACATTTTAGGGATATCGATAATCATTTCAAATGGTTTTGAATCCATAACGGTATTTTAGAGGAATTGCCTGCCATCCCTGGTTTTTACAATATTTTACAGACTTTTTTCTTTATCGAAAAGTTAAAAAAAATTTCCAAAAATTTCTTTTTATGGAAAGCAATCCGAAGAAAATATAATTTTTACAAAATAATTTTAAAAGTGGCATTCGTTCAATGGCAAACGTCAAAAAAATTTCATGCTGATAACATTTTATTTTTCAAGAGCCCAAGATTGTCAGGCATGTTTCATTAAAACATCGCAGAATGATTCAACAAAATTTATAAAACAATGTTGTCAACTTTGCTTGAAATTTAACAGAAAAAAAAACAACAATTTGTGTTTTTATTTATAAAAAAAAAACCAAGAAATACATTTTAATCGATTAATCGCCAATTTCTTCTAATAACCGGTTAATCCGTTTTAGCGATTTCTCGAATAATGCCTTAACAGGTGAACTACCTAGCTCGAACATTTGGAAAACTTTTACGTAACATATATAATCATTGGTTATGTTGCAGTTTAAATGATGCAGTAACGAAAAATTTTGAATTTGCTCTTAATGTTGCAGAGTTATACGCATTTAACGCATTGTACGCATTGTATAAAACTAATAATATAATACCTGTTAGACATCGGATTTGCCGTAAACTTTGAATTATGAGATTTTTCAATTATTTAATATTTTAAATCTTGAGAAAAAATAAAAATAAATAATAAACTCTAAAAATCTCATAACTGAAAGGAGAGATGTGTTAGAGAGTTAAGTTTGACTCACACGCACTCACGTTGGTAAATTCAGATTTTACTCACACTCCATCTCGAATAATCACATAATAAAGTCTTATCGGGAAGAAAGCAAATTTTGTATATCTACCTTAAAATTGCTCTGAATATGCAGTTTTGGCACTTATTTTACATTTACAAACCTAACGACATTAAATCGGTGAAAAAACTAAAAAAAAATATTTAATAAAGGCAAAACAAACTATTATTTAAAATACCACTCACTCCCGCTCACTCACTTACGCTGGAATTTGACTCACAATCTCTAGTGGAGGAATTTAAAATTCTAGCTCGGTACAAATTTTTGTTTTTTCCTAGTCTTTAAGGTCGTCCTAGTGACTAATTGTTTTTGTTTCGGTTCGAAAAGGTTAAAGCGCATCCGATGCAAAATTAGCCAAGAGCTTATATTAGTTTTATGCAATGTGTACAAGTTTCTAAAGGGGTATAACTCTGGAACAGTAAGAAGGAATTACAAATTTTTTATATTTTTTTTAGAAATTTTGGAAGTTATAAATCATTATTTTTGAGTAACCATGAACATCGAAGAATTAAAAATTGTTGAGGCATTCTAATGTACACACAGTATTTGCTAGACTGGTATTTATTTTAAATGCATTTATGAAGACCTCTAGTAGGTACTACAATTATTTGTATGTATTTGTTCGAAAATGTTTTCCCAAAGTATGCTTTAAAATTTTAATTCCTTTGCAAAACCACAGATTTTTTTTTGTTGTTTTGGGTTTTTTTTATATTCAATTGAATATTTTAAGTTTTATTTCACTTTTTTTTAAACATTCGTATTCCTTTATATTGTTATGCCTCTTTTCCCCTACTCGGCCATTTTTTGATGGTTTTTTTTGCTGACCATTGAATTGAAATTTTTGTTGCCATGTATACTCTTAACAAGTACAGCAACTACAGACAACCAGCACTCGTCATGGCACTTGCAAGCACTTATGTCATCATTGAAGGCATCCAAACAAACGACGGTACCACTGCCACTAATGATGATGATGATGATGATATCAACAATATGCCCCTGACATTATGCAATGTTGGGAAATGGTTAAAGAAAAACAAAAATGGAAACTTAACATAACATTGATTTCAAGGATTCGTTGTTATTTGCATATTCTTTTTTTTTTTTAGTATGAGATATCATTTCGATGCTGCTATTAGGGGTAAAAATCAATTCTTGGAATGAGAAAAATTAATCAATTATTACCAGAGCTGTAAAAAGCTGCAATCAATTGACATTGAAATCAAAGTGATTTCAACCAAACGGATTTCATTCTTTGATTTCTAAATGATTTCAGATTTCAAAATGAAATCTTGTCAAAATTGCAATATTTTTTGATTGCAATCATTTTGAAATCATTTTTTTTAGAAATCATTCATTGATCTGCAATTAATTTAATTGCAATCAATTCGATTGCAATCAAATTTTTTTTGAAATCATGTGATTCAATAATTCCCTTGAAATCATGTGATTTCAATAAACCAACAGATTCCATTGCAAACCTCCATTATATTTGACCAGAAAAATAAAAGTCAAAAACAAAAAAAAAATTTAATTTTGTGAATTTATTAAAAAAAAGTCATGACAAACATAACATGAACAAAACAATATGAAAAATATTTCAGATTTCATTACTTTGAGCATTTTTTACATTAGAAAGCTCTCTATTGGCTTTTAGTAAAAGTAACTTTTCAAAGTTGCTATCTGAAAGCAATCCACGACGCGGGGAATTTAGCAAGGTTGCAAATGAAAATAACCTTTCTACTGCAGCTGATGAGTGTAATGGTGCGTTGAATCTCATAAATGTGGATTTCAAAGTCGGATACCGATCAAGCATTTCAAACGATGTGTCCGTATCTGTAAGATACGAATGAAAGCTTGTATGAGTGGGATTCTGTTGTGTTTCCGATAAATTAACAGGATTATCTAAAAGAAAAAATATTATATTATTTTTTTAATAGATTATTTTGATATAATTGTATTATACCTTCAAGGCAAAAATCGAAGTATTTGTTAGATGCATTTAAATTCACTTCGGGCGATGGCAATGGAGTCTCATTGGGAAGAGCATTTTTGACTAAAGCAATTACTTCGTGGATTTTTACTTGAGTAAATGACGAATTTAAAGCTGTTAGCCATTGCAACTTAATTTGTGGACAAAGTACGGAAGCTATGATAGCGTCATTGACTTCTTGTGTCAAATCAAAATAGTTTTGGAACCGAGCTTCCACTGCTTTTAAAACTAAACCGGACAAGAGCGATATATATTCGTTGTTGTGACTATTGATATTTTAATGTATTGGACTCGAATTGTGGCCAAAGTTGGCAAAAGATATCCGTAGATCATTCCTTTGCTTCCCTGCAAAAAATCGATGGCTTCAGCTATTGGCTTTAATAACATCAATAATCTTCAATGTAAATAAAATCGCTTTCTGAAAAACTTGGTTCCTTGAACATTCTGCCACAACTCGTTGAGTTTACTCTTGCTCTTTATAACATCTTTCAGCGAGTCGTACATAGAGTTCCATCTTGTCGCCACGGGATATTTCAGTTGGCATCCTAATACTGTCGTTATATCTTCAAAAGTTTTTGGCTTATTCACTCTTCTCCAAAGATGTGAACATTTTTGCATTATCTGGACGTGAACGATTGAAACTTTAATCAAAGCTTCAGGATTTTTTATCAAAAGAATACTTACTGATTGGTGCCTTTTCAAAATATTTTATGTTTTGTTTCAATATACGTAAAAGATCAGTTGTCGCCACCAGATTCAAGGTATGGGTTGCACAACGTATATGTCTTGGCAACCAAGAATTGAAAATATTTGCTTGGAATTTCGTAGGCTCTCCAAATAGATTTTCCTGATCATCATCGTCACCATCATTATCATCATCATCATCATTTATTTCTGCACCGATCTTTACACTATCAACTCCAATTCTTTGAACGCTTTCACGAAGTTCGAACCATTGTCTGTAATTGTCGCCGTTACATTAGAGATTACTTAGATCAAACTGCGCATGTATCTCTACCATCAAATCTCGGATACGGTCATGTGTATGTCGACCAGAAAGCGTCTGCAAGCTAAAGCTACCGACTTTCTATTGAAATTTTCATCTATCCAATGACATGTATAGCCTAGAAAGCTACGGTGCTTAGTTGACCACACGTCGGCTGTTGTGCATACAAATTTGTTTCATTTAATTTGTTCTTTAAGTTTATCAATCATTGAAGTATACATGTTGTCAATAGTTTTCACAGCTGTTGGTCTACTAATCAAGTTCAATTTTGGATTAGTAAACTTGGCAACTCTTTAAAGGATTGAGATTCAACTATTGAGATTGGTAACATGTTATCTATTATAACGCGACACGTCACTTCATTAAAGCGTTCCTTTGAATTGTTTTTTGGCGACGTGATTCTTTTTTCTGTTGATTGTATGCATTATATTCTTCCGTATGGCGTTGTCTTAAATGTCGAATAAAATTGGACGTTATTTGCGTTGATCCTTGTAAATATACATTGCATATTCTGCACTTAGCCTGAATGCCACTTTGGTTACGGCTGTAAGCACCATCTATCTGCATAATTGTATGATATTAGAAATAAAATTTCGAAAACAACAAATTTTGATACACACCTTTTTTACAATTTTAAAAAGTTTGTAAACAAATTGACGTTTCTGGTAAATTCGAATTATCA